>JANIJG010011865.1:0-44594 GCA_024611175.1 Megaceryle torquata | reverse complement strand
AAAAAGAAAAAGAAAAAGAAAAAGAAAAAGAAAAAGAAAAAGAAAAAGAAAAAGAAAAAGGAAAAGGAAAAGAAAAATCACAAAACATTGAACAACTCAGACTCTGTGAACTGAGGGAAGACTCAGAATGATGCTCTTTGCTTTTAGTTGGACTACAGGGGAACAAAAAAAATACTTATGAATTCCATAAGAAAAATAGATTTTCACACAGGCTTCTGTATATGTATTTTTAAACAATTAACATTTGACCTGTAAAGGCATACCTGGAGTTGAAAGACCAATACAAAATTAGTCTCTCACCCAGTGTATTTCTTTCCTAGTTGTCAGTTATAATTGTTTACTTTGCAGAGAAGCAAATGTTTCCACTGCTAGGAGTAGAGTCACAGAAGTAATATGCTAAACTTCATAATGTTGTTCTCTGTGTTTTCTCAAAACTGCAAGTTAATAGAATGAAACATCATTAACAACAAAAAGGATGATAACGATTGCAGCTTGTTTTCTGAAAAGGAGTAGAAAATTATATAATGAATGAGTTGAGCTAATGCATTAAAGTGATGGAGCATAAATATGGATCACTACCATGTCATTTTTGCATAGTCATTTATCTGTCTACAGCTACACTCCATTCAGTTATGATGCTCTTTTCAGCAGTTTTAAATTCAGAATAAATTAAACCTTTGAAAAAATATGCTAAGCCTTGAGAAAGTCTGAACAAATATGGATTTATAACGTTCTCCCAGTGCAGATTTAAATACTACAGAAGGGCACTATTGTCCAAACATACTAAGGGCCTGAAGCAACAAACAAGACCCAAGAATGAGAAGGTAAGTAGGCCAAAGCCCTTGTTATCAAACAACTCTCAGTGCTGAAAATAAAGTACAGTGTAATACAGAACAGCAATATTGTTTCTCTCTAAAGAAGTATGACACTATTTTATGACTCTGTAAAATTAAATGACTCCTGACTTCAAATGGCATAAAACCTTTTTTTCCCATCATGCCACTGGTTCCAAGGAAGCAGACCTTGTGCCCAGGAAGAGGCACACGTGCTTCCTTCAACCCCACAGGGAGGGCACGAGCACAACTGTGCTTCTGTATCCATCTGAATAAATGTGCTATCTAGCAAGCCCTGCAATTATAAGCATAAAAAGAAAATTACAGGTAAGCATGAGATGAGATGCAGCGCATCCCAGACAAGTAAATATCTCTGCCTCTGAGCCTGGAGTAAGAGAAAAGGTGAGTGTGCTACCTGAGCTCTAGAAATGCCTGTTCACTGCCTAGGCCCCAAGATCTCAAGCCCAAGAACTCAAGCATTTTTAGAAACAGAACAATAGGATCTTACCACCCAAACACAGCACACTCACTAACACTTGTAGACAGCCAAACACAATGATAACAAAAACTGGCCCATCAGATGAGTCCTTCACTACAAAACACGAGCAATGGGAAAAAAGCTCAGAAGATGGTCAAAGCATTCAGTCTTCCACCAGCTGAAAATAAATGCCTCTTCCTTACAAAACGTGGGGGTTTTTCTGTTATTTTCAAGTTTTGGTACCTTGCAAATATAAGAAGTGAGGTCTGCCTGAACAGACCAGAGGCAACGGCCATTGTCCCACCAGTAGATGAAATGGAGAGGGGACAAAATGCCCACAAAGAGCCTTCAGACACTCTCTGAAGAATACACTGACAAAAGTCAAAATATTTGGGCAGGAAAGTTGTGTCTCGGGCATTCCACACAGATGTCTTTTGTGAAAGACTAACATTTTCTAGATCAGAACAAACAACGCATGCAACTGAAAAGTGGCAAGAATCAATGAAAGGGGGGTTTATGGTGCAAACATACAGATCAGATGCATTTCTCACGAAAAGATACTTGTAATATAAAACCAGCTTACAGGGAAAGGGTGTAAAACAAGGACCAAGTTGAAGACAACATGGAGATACTAACTTCAAAAACTAAATGAGGAATGTTCAGTAGTAACAAATATTTAATACTTTCTATTTTGAACATAAGCCATTCAAAGTCCCCATGAAGACACTTTTAAAAATAGAAATTAAAAACATGGGAGAAATAAAAAGGTGATTGGGGAAAACAAAAAATATGAAAAAAGAAACATCTGATATTTTACAACTTCAGGAATCATAATTTCAATGAAGAGGCTAAACCTACTTTTTTCATACTTTCATAACTCAAGTTATGTCACCACTAATTACTACTCATCCAGCTAGAAAGGATGGCATCACCTATGACCAAATAATAAACCCAAGAAAGATACAAGAAACTATGTTTCACTGACTGGAAGGTGGGGAGGTTTTGCCAGTTGCAGTAATGATGCACAAGAAAAGGGTCAAGGAGGTTCCTCAGCCTTCAACTTAATGCCTCAGAGACATGACAGATTTTAATACATTTGGTCTTTATGAACAAATCTGACAATAAGCTAAGGCTCACTCTTAATACCAAAGTACATCAGAAGTCTTTTTCATTCTTTGCCAACCAAATACTGCAAGTCAAAAAGGTCTGTACGAGGTTGTGCATGCAATCACTGCTTTTATAAAAGGCCTAAAGCTTTTTAATAAGAGGGGGATTTTTAAAAGCACAGTTATTTGTACCAAAGAAAAGATAAAACACCTTTTAAAATCATGGCATTTATTTATTTTTTGGGCAGGAAGAAGTCTGCTTCACCTCTGTCGGAAATTAGCTCTGCTGTAATCCTGTAATTTTTGGGAGCCCCTGGGGAATAGCTGTTTAAACTTTTCAGAGAAGATGGCTGTTTCTAACACACAAAAACTTTTGCACAGACTTCAGATTTTTAAAGCAAGTGTTTATCTGGACTTACACTTCATGCAAATTTCTTTTGGAACTGTATTAAGCTTTTTTCTCTATCACAGAAGTTTTCCTTGATGGCCTGTTATTTCTCAGAATTAATAAACACCCAGCTGAATGCTGCCAATATTTAATTAGGTCCGTACTAAGTTTCCCTGCTTGTTAACAGGGCTTCCCATCAAACTTCAGGAAGGAAATTCTTCCCTGTAAACATGAAACTCCAAATAGACCAAGACCGATCTTCACCTGCTCTATGACCGAACAGCAATTTGAGGCATGCTTTATGCTGAAAAAAGTTGGCGGTATGCGTATGTATGTCCTTTCTTCCCCTCTGTTAACTCTCATTCTTGCAGCAAGGCTTCCTTGCAAGGCAAATGAGGAAAGGATGCCAGCATTTCCAATAAAACACCCTGTCCCAGTGGTGTTACAGAGACAGCACGCTTCAAAAAAAAACCCCAGGCAAGACACCGAGGGCAACTGGTTTCCCCTTCTATCCGTGAGTGCCTTCTGCATGACAACGACACCGCTCTCTTGCGGTGCGGGATCTGGAGCGCTGCCTTCTCACCGCCGCCGTGACTCAACCCTTTTCGGTGCATCCTCCATCCTAGCGCCAGCAATGAAGGACTACCCGGGCCCTGAGCCACGCTGACACCGGCCCTTCACCAGCACCTCCTTGACAGCTTCCACTCGCAAACTGCAAGCGGAGATATGCGACGATTTTGGAAAGCGAGAACGGTTTCATAAAACGAGTGTCACAACTTAGCTTTTCAAAACAGGCAGAGCTGCCGGAAAAGCCGGTTCCTAAATTAAGGCAGACAGCTGGCCTGTGGCTACCGGGCGGGCTTTCGGCGTGAGGAGCCTGTTTGACGGCTGGCCCCCAGAGGGAAGGCACCGCAGGTCCTCGTGGCAGCTCTCCCCAGCCTGGGCTTCCCTCGAACCTGCCCTGAAGGCGGGCGACCGGCAGCCCCGACGACGAGCGAAGGCGACGGGCGGAGACTCCGTCGCGCTGCGTGCAGGAGCCACGCTGGGCCAGGGCCGCCCCTCTCCCCATCGACAGGCCCCTCGCCCGGCCGCGGGGGCCCGCCCGCCCCGGCACCCCCGCCCAACCTGTGACACGCCACCGCCCCCAGCCGGGACGCGGCGTGGAACCGCGTCGGCCCGTCCCGTCCCGCCTCGTCCCGCCTCGTCCCGTCAGGGCTTGGGCCGTCCCCCGCGGCGGGCGAGGGGGAGGCAGTGGCGGACGACCCCCCGGCCTCCACGGTCACCAAGGGCCTACTCCCACCCCCTTCGCCGCAAGACGGGCCGGGACGGTGGCTCCGGCCCCGCCGCGGGGAGCCCGAGGCCGGCCGGCACCAGGAAGCGGCACCTCCCCGCCACGCCACGGCAGGGCACGCCGCCCTCGCCACCGCCGGGGCGGGTCTCGCTGCCTTACCCGCTGCAGAATCCGCCTGAACATGGTGGCGGAGCCCAGATGCCGCCGGGCGGCCGCGGCCAGATCGAGGGGGAAGCCGCGGGGCCCCGCGCAGCGCCGCCCCCGCCCCGCAGGAGCCCGGCGCGGCCCGCTCGCCCCGTGACAGCCGCCGCGGCCGGGGAGGCGGGGCAGCCGCCGAGCCGGGGTGGGACCGCGCCGCCCTTCCCCGGTGGAGGGCCGGGCCCGGCGGGGACGGGGTTGTCGCCGCACGGCCGCGGGGAGGGAAGACGGAGGAGAGAGGCCGGCGGGCGCGAAGCCGGCGGCGTCTGCCCTTCGGTACGAGGCGGCTGCGACGTCACGAGGCCCGCGCCCCGATCTCTCCCGCGAGGGCCTGGCCGGGGCCCTTCCGCCGCGTAGGGCCCGGCACCGCAGCTCTCAGTGCGCCGCCCGCTCTCGGCCCGCTGTCGCTGCCGCCCCAGGGACGCCGCGGCCGCCGAGGCCAGGGCGGGGGAGAAGGGAGAATGCCGGTATCTGCCTCGGGGCCCCGCCCGCTGCCCGGCCGACCTGCGGTGCCCGCGTTCCCGGGTGGCTGCGAGGAGCCCCGGCGGGTCTCCATCCCCCGGCAGCCCGGCCGTTCGCCCCGCAGGAGCAGCTGTAGGGCCCCCTCGCTACTCACTCCTCTGAAACCGCGTCCTAGCCAGAGGAAGGGAGCGAGCTGGTTTAAACTTGCAGCTGAGGGCTCACTCACTGCGTGAGACAAAGCGCAAACCCAGCTCCATGCGTATTTTGTTAGTCGTGAGGTACTGAAAGTACTGAGGAATGCGTGTTAAAGGAGGATTGTTGAAATACACTTGTTTGGATAATTGTAAGTGGAAATTTCATTTTGAAGGAGCAGTTGCTTCCTTCAAGCCCTGAACTGAAAAGAAGGCCTTGTGGCATGACCCATTAGGTGTTTTTAAATGTCAGAAGGGAACATTTTGCTTGCAAAACATCAGTTCAACTGAGGAAGAATCTACATTTGTAGCTGCTCAGACAAAATACCTACGTGAGATACATCAGGAGAGTTGCTGGCATACCAGTAGCCTCTAGAATACTTAATTCAGCATGCAACAGTCTACTCTAAAGCTGCAAATTTTGCATACCAGGTGCAAGACAAAGGGTCATGAGTAAATAATAGACCTGCTCAATGACTAATTGTGCCAAGTAGAGCAAATACCATAGCAGACCACCAGTTATGCTGTAAAGATCAAAAACATTTTTCCACTCAAATGTTGACTTTTCTAAGCACTAAAATCCTCAGCCTCAGTGTGAGTTACAAGCACGTGACCAGAAGGATCCGGCTGCCACAGCTTGAGGCACAGCAGCATTTTGTGATTGAACTCTGTTCCAGCTACAGGCGCCAGTGTGTTTCATGCTAATGTCATTTAGTCCACAACTGGTGTGGGTTAAGAGCGCAAATGGCTTCAGCAATGATGTCTTTGGTCACATCCATTACACCATTTTTGTTCATGTGCCCATAATATGAAATGTCATTGAGCATGGCAATTACCTTTTTGTCTGAATTTTGTACATGGGCTTAATAATGGAAATGGGATTGGTTTTGTATGGCTGTACAGTTCTTTAAATATCTAGGCAGGCTGTAGACATTTACTCTAATAAAAATTGCTGCAAATTTTAATATCTCAAGCCTGTTACCATGTATTTCAACAAGGGCAAGGGACAGCCTAGACAATGAACTGCTCGAGTGCTCAATTTGCCATAAGCAAGTAACTTAAGTAGCCCATCTTTGAAACACAATTTTCTCTCCTAGGTTAGCAGCTCCTGAGGAAGACGATAGAGATTTGAGGACACTAGTTAAAAGTCTTAAAGCAGAGGATGATTTTCTCAGACAAATCTTCCAGGGAAATGCATGACCCTTTATTTGTGTGGATGTTTGTGGGAACATGTGCATCTGTCTCCCTGTCCACCCATCATTCCCTCGGTAACTTCTGAATCCACTGACCAATTTCAATCCAATACAACAGAGCCAGGTAAAGCTCAAAGATACTAAGTTCCCACAAATTTAAATAGGCAGCCAGGGAGAGAAGAGAGACTTTATTGATTCCTGCCTATAAAGGGAAGACTGCAGTGTGACTGCCTTTATTAAATACTGGAGAATGCACAGAAAAATTCACCCTTGGGACAGAGGTCTATGGGAAAAAAAAATGATTAATATTCCCATTTCCACTGGAAGTCCTTGGTTTTAATCATTGTGTGTATGGCAATGCCCATGAATTCATATCATGTGCCGCCCTAATATTGAAATCTCAGGCTCTTAGGATTTAGGTTATATTCTCAGGCATGAGAGTTGTAAATTTTCATTTCATCCAACCTCATAAACTGTGGAGGGGTTAGTGACAGCAGAGTTAAAAGGTGCCTTTCTATAGAGTTCACTGGTGGCAGAAAGACTCACACCACAGCCCCAGCAAAGACTTTTCCCAAATCCAGCTGGAAGCAGGTACTTTATCCTCTAAACAGAAGCCAAAGGCTGAAAGTTTGAACTACATCAGTCTCTTCCATATCCGAAGAAACCACCATGTCTTTAGTTCGTTAGAGAGTTGAAATCAGTCTTGTGACTGTACAAGCAGTAGTCGGGGTGGTGCAGCATGCACCAGCATTTCCCAGACCTTCTCAGTGATCTCTTTTTTTTTTTTTTTTTTTCTTTCCTGGTTATGCATACAGCCAAATAAAGCAATGATTCCTGGACTATGGCTCACGAGAATCAGTGCCTGTACTCTGCCATGAGGGAGGGCCACAAGGGACCACCATCCCTTGGTAGAAAAAGGCATTCTTCTCGCTGCTATAAGAATTACTTGCAGCAGGAAATCATAAATACTGGTGCAAGAAATTCCTGTGTCCCAGTGCACCTCTATTCCAGCCTTCAGCTGAAAGCCCTGATATGGCAAGATAATGTTTATTGGCCCATTTCACCCACTGGATGCAGGTGGAATGGTTTTTTTCATGCCCACAGTAAGACTGCATGAACTGCCACAGCTTGAGCTGAGAAGCCAAACCCTGTAGCTGTGAACAGTGTGAAACTGAGTTCTTGTAAGTGTCTTTAATATGTTATTTTCACAGTTCCAGATGCTGCTCCTTCCAGCATATCTGTGGATACAGTGAACAGCACACTGGTCAAGGTCTTCTGGTTTGGAATACCAAGGGACAGAGTTTGTGTGTGGTATGTCCACAGCACATATGCTCACTTAGACTTCTGGCTAATAAATTTGCAAAGATTCGGGGCTACTGACCTACATGTTTTCAGTGTTTATACAGATGATCTATTTCAGTCATATTAAGTCACAAAATCTCTTTGTCACAAGCTCCTTGAGTTCATGATATGCTGCACTGGAAAAGTATCCCTTTTTTTCAAGATGTTGCTTTTAAGTATCCTATTATTCAAGGCATCAGCCCCTGGTTGAGTTCTTTTCCTAGCTTTAGCTGTACATTTTCAACTTTCATTATATGCTGCTGACACATTTTGAGCAAGTAGCTTTCAAATTTATGTACATCTTTTTCTGAGGGTCTCTCAAGCTAAACTCTACAAAACTCAGTTGAGTTTAAAGGATTTGTATGCTAAAAAAACCATAATAGCCAGCAGGTAAAAGTAGTATCATATTAAAAATCCACATCACAAACCATGGAACAGACAAAGAGAAATAATAAGATTAAATAGTATTAAAAAGTTACCAACTACCTGTCTTCAAAGATTAAAACTTTCCATAAACTCCCCTTTATCTCCTCAGCCAAGCTTCTCCAACCCACATTTGAGGTATTGGAGAAACCTGGCTTCTACACACAATTTAAATATCAACATCCTCCCTCCAAACCCCAAGAAATGATACAATTTACCTTAAGGAAATTATTATCAAAAGAAGTATTTTATCTTAAAGTACTTCATACAAGCACAGACAATTTGTTTGCAATATCTGTACAACAACTACTGTGCATATTTAGGAAATAGCAGCCAAGGAGTCAATACAGAGATTGTGATTATGGCCATCATCTCCTGTTCAGTCCTCCATGATTTAGCAAACCTGCCACCTGGAGTCTAGGTTCTTAAAGGATGGTAAAGTACATAATATTTTAGAAACAGATAAAGTTAGCAAATTTGTGACTAGAAAAAGAAGCAAGCTATCGTAAGTGCAAAACTATATTTCAGCAGTCTATATAATCGATGTAATTTGTAACAGCCTGATTTACAATATTTCTGAAACAAGAGAACATATCCATCTGGGTTTTTCAAATTTCTCCAAGAGTCTTATGAGCATGGCTTTCATGGAGAATTAGGGATCTGGGTGTTCCTAAATCAAAGCAGCACTTCATCAAAATGCCTACTACAAATTGTCATTTAAGAATAACATGGCTGGACAAATTAAAATTTGTGAAGGAAAAACTACCTTGAGGAATATTTCAGCTATTGATAATCTTGTCCCTCAAAAATATTTGCAAGCAAAATACACAGAGTGCAGTTTGAATTCATGTTTTCTCCATTTTGCTGAGAAACTACAAATGAAACTTGTCATTCTTGCAGGCAGTGCCAAGAGGTCTGCCAAGAGGCCAACAGTAGAAAGCACTCAATAAAAGAGAAGTTTTTGATGAAACTAGTGATATGGAGAAATAAGTGTTAGATGGTAGGGATTAGATATCAGTGAGACTTGCAATACATCAAGAAAAAATAATTTCAGAAATGCCACATTAAGGCAAAAATCAAAAAAAGTAGAAATTATTTGAAATGACAGAAATTCCATATTTTGTTTCAATCTTCATAGACTTACAAAGGCACAAAGTCATAGGAGAACTATGATACCAATTAAGAGCAGCTAAAAGGCTTCTGAGAGTTCTCAAAACATGAAAATCTGTATTTGTTCTGGATCTTACTATTTCTGTAGAAATATACTTCAAAATGACAAATGACAATGGCCAAGTTATTAAAATGACAACACCTATCTTGCCTTCAAAACAGTTCGTCAGTTGAGGGGTTGTTTAGCCTGGAGAAAGCAGGCTCCAGGGAGACCTTATTGCTCTCTACAACTACCTGTATGGAGGTTGTAGTGAGGTGGGAGTGGTCTGTTCTCCCATATAACAAGCAATAGGACAAGAGAAAATGGCCTCAAGTTGCACCAGGGGATGTTTAGACTGGATATTAGAAAAATTTCTCAACAGAAAGTGTTGTAAAGCCCTGGCACAGGCTGCCCAGAGAAGTGGTAGTGTCACCATCCCTGGAGGTATTTAAGATGTGGCACTTAAGGACATAGTTTAGTGGTGACCTGGCAATGATGGGTTAACAGTTGGACCTTGAAGGTTTCTTCCAACCAGAACAATTCTATGATTCAGGATAAACTCAGTATTTTATTATTTAACATTTGGCTCCCCCTCAGCATAGGGGAAACAAGTGTGTTTAGCTTGGAAAAATATTTGGGGTTAGCAAATCAAGATTATCCAGTAGCTTGGGCACTAGTCTAAGACTGTGTATAGTTTTGTACTTAGCCCACAGCTAGTCATCTGAATAGCACTCCCCAACTCTAAAAAAGGAAATACTGATACCTCTCTGTTGCAAAAAGAAATTGGAATCTTGCAATGAAAAGCATTATAGAAGAGTAAAGTATTATTTCTGATGTAATTTATTGGCAATCAATTAGCTGGTGATAACCAAATGATTTACAATCAGTGAAAGAAATTAACTCTGGTTTCCCATGAAGAACATATCCCACCACTTCACCTTTACAGAAACTCCATCTTCTGCCTCCCCAAGGCCATTCTGGGACCCCACCACACCGGAGACAGGTTGTGCTGCAGTTAGTCCAGAGCTGCACAGGAGTTCTTGTACACCAGCTTGGCTTGCCAGTCTTTCTAATAGCATAAATGTGTATCTTTCATCTCCACCCAGTAATCAGTTTTGTCAAAAACCCAAGAAATGTAACTATCTTTGAGACATCTGTGCCTCTTTCTGTTTGGACCTAAACTGCCCCATGGATTCAAAAGTTATGTGTTGGGGAGCAGAGAGGAAGGACACTGAAGGACACAAGAGGTCACCTCTGCTTCCCTAAGAGCTAGGTAAAACCCACAGGGTGGGTTTAGTCCATGTTTAAACTAGTCACCGATTGTTCCTGTCCCATTTCCTTTGCACTACAGAGAAAAATAACAGCTCTTCAATTCTTCGCTTGAGGTAATGAAGAGGTTGGCCAGAGCATCAGTACTTCACCCTGCATGTGTTAGGGTGAGTGTGTTTGTTCAGCTTAGAGCCAGGCTGACTCTGTGATGACGTCTGTAACAAAGAGCTGACGCCTGAAGGCCAGTTCCTGTGCTACAGAAAGCCCCTTTCAAGTCAGTGTAATTACTTGCATGAGTAATAAGCATGTGTACTAATAAAAGTTCCATGGCTAGCATTAATAGCAAATCCAAGAGCTCGAAGTCATAACTTCTATATAGTGTTACAGAACCTGAATGTTGTAGGATTTGCATAGGGTCCTCCCAGGTAACCTCAGTTAAAGATGTAATAGAATTATCTCTATTAACAACAAAAAATTGCTCCAGTGACTGATTTTTTTTTTTTTCCCACCCACCCCAAGACTGAATCAGTGTGTGGAGTAAGCCAGGTAGCTTTGCTGGAGTAGCTGGAGAGACTGGCACTGGAACTAGAGAAAACCCAGCAGTGTGCAAGAGAATGTAAGTCATAAATATGTATGGATTCATGTAAAAAATAAACCTGATATGAATATAACCAAAATCTGAGATGGAGAAGATTTGCCACTGAGTCATGCAGAGCATGCTTTACCAAATGCCTCAGCTAAGAAATTATTCTGCATAAAGTTGAAAGCCTGCCACAAAACAAAACATTTTCAAATTCCACTCTAAAAAACTGTGGTGATACCACAACCATTCTGATCCTGTTACCTCAGAGATGTTAGCTCTTCCTGGCAAGGTTCCTAGGCACTTTCCAGTAAATGGCACAGAAAATGGGTAAATAGGAACAAGAAAGGGGATTGGTGGAATTCCACTGCAGAGTAATATTAAAATATTTTAAAAAAACATATTCCTTGGGGTTACTTATCTGCTCACTTTGGTATGTACTAATATATATCTGTAGCTTCTCTTTCTTTGGGTCTTGGACAAAAATTTATTCATGTCCATCAGCTTAGGCACATTTGAGGCTATTTCAAAGGTTGTTCAGCAAAATGCTTAAAATGCAAATGAAATAAGCAGAAGAACCCTTAGCAGGTTGTAGGGGATGCCAGCAGTACTGATCCTTTAAATTAATCTTATTAGCACTCTCATAGTTACAGTGAAAATATAACATGGATTCCCAGTGTCATGTATAGAGATATAGTGATAACAGTTATGGGCATTGTTTTGATCACCCATCTGCATAATTATAAAAAAGCTGAAGGTCTGTGGCTTCTTTTTTTTTTTTTTTTTTTTTTTTTCTTCACAGAACAAAATAAACCCAACTGTAATAACAAAGGGTTTTTTTAATATAGATGAAGGTCTGTACAGGACTGATTCAAACACTGTCTCCTCCCTCTGAAAATTAATGTGCCATTTGTTCATGGTTCTGTATATAAGCAGATGCAATAAATGTTGGCTTTGTTGGGAGTCACTGTGTACATGCCTTGCATCAGCAATTCAGTTAAATATTTTTAAATGGTCAGAATAGAAGCTGCTAAATAAAGAGGACAATTTTTAACTATAAAAGGAGGCTGACGGGCTCTCTTAAAACAGTAAACAAATACTCCTGTAGCTTTACAGTAATCACACAATGCTTAATGGCATCTGTTATTATAAACTTACTTCTCAAAGTCTTCTAGATTTGTATATTAATGTTAGAAGTTTACTGAATCTAGGATCCAAAATGCTATTTTTAAGCTGTACAGTATTATACTGCTAAATGCTTGGCTGGCCAGCCCTTGATTTTCTTGTAGTACTAGCCAAACCTGTCTATGTAGCAATTGTAGTAATGATTTAGACATGAGGAAGAATCTTGTGTATAAGAAAAGGAGGATTAAAAATATGTCTGTTAAGCTTGTTTGGGGTTTTTTGTTTGGTTGGGGTTTTTTTGTTTTGTTTTGGTTTGTTTGGTTTGGTTTGTTTAAGTTAAAATGTTCACAGTAAAAGAATAATGAGTGGGACCTTTCATTCATCATCTACCTTTCCTGGTATAGAGCAGGTAAGTTTTTTAATTTCATAAAATACTAGATAGAGTTTGCAAACAAACAATAGATTAAAAAAAATGCTAATTTATAAATGGAAAATAAAATGTGTATACCAAAGCTTCAGGCAAATGGGCACTGGGAATCAATGAAGGAAAAACTAACAAATGCATTTCCTGTGGGATAATGAAATGCTACATGGTTACATGGTTCTCAAGTATCAACCCTTCAACAGCTGAGGCTTCCATTTCATTAATGCCAGCTACATGCATTACTGGGTCAACTGACAATACAATTTTAGTCTGCATCAAGTACACATGCAATGCTGTTTTTCTGTATCTTCTGAACTAACAGGAGTGTGGGATATAGTGTTAAAGTACTGTTATACTTTCTGTTGACTACAAGTTGATTGCGGGCAAAAAAACCCCAAAACATCAAATCAATCCAAAACTGTCCAGGAGAAGTTCTTGCTTTAAAACAATGCTAACACATTTTGTTAGGTTGACCTTACACCAGACCTGCAGTTTTACTACTTGTAATAGTAACTTTTCTGATCCACCATTAAGTACTCTGAAGCAAGACTTACCAAGCCATGTAACCACATTCTGGCCACTATACCTGTCTTGTCTTAGATGGTTGTTAGCTGCAGTGGTAAGAGCAATGACAGTGATGCATATGTTCAGAAAATAAGTGTTCACTCCTTATTTCCAGCTTAGCATTATAATGATACTGAAATGGCTCCTCTAAAACTGGATATTATATATTGCAGAAGTCTATAGTGTGGGCCATCACTGCCTCAAAATTTCTTTGAACCAAATAAGCATGAAAAAGCATCTTCTAAATAAAAGATCTTTTTAAGATGAAAGATTACAAAAGCGATTAAACCTACCCAACCTGCAAAATGTCGCAGTGGTGGTTTAACTACTTGGCTACAATATGAATTTATTGTACCAAAATCTCTTGATGAGTTTGCCAGGTGATTTGGATGAGAAAGAAATGGAAAATCAGGTGTACTCTTTGAAGTGGGCATCTTGTATTCATAACCGACGTTTCTGATCAAACAGAGATTTTCCATAGTGAATACTAAAGTATTTTTTTTTTAATGCAATTGGACAATTCTGATTTGTATAAAAATCCATCCTTTTTTAAGCCTGTGTAGCATAATCACTGACCCTGACAGTGTAATTGTGAAAATTTAAGGTTAAAAATGTCATTTGTCTTTAGAAAGGACATGAGGGTCATCTACTGCTACATCATTTCTCAGCTGCACAGCAACATGACGTCCATAGCCAATTTGTATAGGACATTCATTTTATAGACTGGCCCAAGGCAGAAAAAGTAAGCAGGCATTCAGTGTTTCACTGCAAGACATTCAAAGAAGTCTCCCAATAGGTGTCAAATATTGAAGACTGGACTTTTGGCTTCCTTGCAGGCAGTGGGAGTTTTACTGCTGACCTCAGTGAGGCACTGAGATCAATATTCCAGTCTACACTAAGGAAAGAGAAGAACCATTACACACAGTTCATGACTGGACAGGGCTTTTCTGGTCATCCTCACTTTGGATTCTGGGACTTGGGACTCTGTTGACAAGGAAAAGTGGATAAAGTGTACATGTACCTGTCAGAGAGGTGTGTGAGGCCACAGCAGTAGACCTGGTTGAGTGTGTGAACCAGAGTGAATCCCTTGGCTGCACAACACAAGGACCCTGCTTTCAGGTCTCACAAGGAGACCCGTGCATGCCTATAGACATGCATGAAACCTAGGAGGAAAAAAAAATTCAATGAGAGTCACAATCTAATACTTTAAATATTGTGATACCAGATATGAAGCTATCTCAGTCTCATGGAGGGGTCGCAAGGAAGAGCCCTGAAACAGAAAGGGGGTTTGTGAAGTGGTGGGCAATTAGTTGTAAATAAGTAATTTACTGAAGTGATCCAAGAGTCTTATGTTTCTAAAGGACCCATTGATTTTTAAGTACTATTTTTATGAATGTAACAAACAGCAAATATTAAAAGGTACTCTCAGATCTGAGCACAAATTGATGCTGAATGAAGTTACTAACCACAAATATATTTTATGAGATTTTTAACTGAAGTTACAGTCAGGAATTAAAATTGCAGCTTGTTACTAAAGATGTTGGTTTCCTGATGTCTACTACCCTACTTAGGAAAAAAAGTGCTGGCCACTAACTATCTCTGCATTGCAAAAACATTTACAGATGGTTATAACAAGTCTGCCCATTTTTAGTTGACAGTGGCCAGATTATTTCAAGATAAAACTATGTAAAGGTTAGAACTTTGTACAGTTACTATTTGGCATTTCTGACACTTCAGTGCCGAGGATGGCTGGGATTTGTGGCTCTATGAGTTACACTCCTCTGCATCCACTGGGTCATCACACAAAACCTGAACCCCCCTGACAGCTTGTAGTGGCTGGGGAGGCTTCTGAGGCTCTGCTTTGCTCGCTCGAGATCTATCCCCCAGCAAGGCTCCCTCTTCATCTCTCATCTCACTGAATCCTCCCTCAAGCCCACCAAATGCAGATTTGCTAGGATCTTTAGCATGTCCTTCTTCCCAAATGTGTCCTGTCAGTTCTTTCTTTGTGATACCACTGAGAGCATCTGCTTCTCCACAGCACTTTCTGTCCTTCTCTGAGACCTGAGCTGACACAGGGGCAGATCCCAGAGGCTGTCCCCCCATGGCAGCATGCCTCCATCGAGTGACCACATTCATCAAGCAACCTGCCAGGGGAGTGAGACTGTCACAAAATAAATCCTATTTCCTTTCCATATACCAGGGGCTATTTCTAAGACCTACAGCTGACAGCAGTACCTTTTGCAGCAATGGCAGCCCAAGAAACAAAAAGTCAATCATCCAATGCCAGGCAAAAATACTGATCACAAACTTTTCCAAGGATGTTTTAGTATACTATTTATCTGGAGATAATTTTTTGATGCTTTTTATCCCTGTTGTCCTTAGCAATTTGCATTTCAGGAGTAGACTACACGTATTCTTATGGGTGATATTTCACAGCAGCAAATAAAAAATACTTAACTGTATCTGGGCAGCATGCAAGTGGATCCTAATCCTATGTTGAACCAGCCCTGGAAGGAATGTTTTCTGTCCTTTGCCCCTGAGAATGGAGCATGAAGATGCCAGAAGAGCCTGCTGAGGAAAGAAAAGGTCATCAGCCACTGTGGATGAACTTGGTCTCTTTGAAGAGACCTGTTTGCTGCAGACTTCAGGAGACTGAGGATATTAAGCCTTCTGCTACAAAAAGCTGTGATAGTTGAACAGCACCCAGCAAATCACTGAGATGTCATGTCACTAACCTCAGCTTAGCAGACAGCGTAGGTGAGGATGCATCCCATTCAGCATTCAGGCATCTCCTGGCATGTTCTCCTCTCTCCACCCTGACCACTCAGCATGTCAGCATTGTTTTCCATCATCTTTGCTCCCAGCTGCATTGAAACAATGCACAAGTCTTGTAATGCACCTGTTTTTAGCATCATTACACAAGCAATTGCTTCTCTCTGCTTCCTGAGTGTCTGCTCACAGAAGAAGCTAACTCCATTCTCCAGTAGCTAAGGAAGGCTGTGGTGGGACAGGAGAGGACCTGTTGACTAGCAATATGTCGTGTAGTGTCAGAACTGGAGGAGCATGTGGGGAAGGTGTCTGCACAGAGTGAATGAGAAGGGCTATTTAGGGGAAATAACAGAAAGTGTTGGTAACAACAAACATGCTTCCCTCACTCACTAGCAGAACTGTCCTTACACATCCTCCTCCATGGAGGCCCTGTAGCTTCTTCTGTGTTGTGCAGAAATGAACAAGTTGATAGCCTGATGCAATTAGGTAAGTTGGATGTAATAACAAAATTCAGCCACATTATACACTTACAATACACATACATACACAGAAAGACTGAGGTAAGGGGGTGTAGGCTGTCTTAACTTTGCATTCTCCACAAGTTGAAAACTTCACTGCTTGGCGTTGGTAACAATCTTTTGGTCTAGTATTTTTAATGCAATTAATACACAAGTATAGCTATCAGTTTATCTGTCTACATTTAAAACAATTACAGATATGGTTTTTTCCATGTCACTATGAAAACTTTTTATCTATTCACTTTGTTCTGTCTTTGGCAATTTTTAACCAACAATAGAATTGATTTCTCACTCATTCACTTTCTTTCCAGAAAGCTGTCAAAAACCTTCAAATTTACTCTTATATCTTCTTTTTCCTTATTCCACTGTCCTGTTGACACACAGTCCTATGCTTGTAAACCAGGGTGAGCAGCTGTATGTGCAGCTTGTCCAACACTGCTACAGAGTTAAAGACAAAATGGGAGGGATGGGGGGAAGGGGATGTTTCCTCAAGACCAGGAGTTGCTTTGCCCTATCCCCTGCTGGAAGTCAGTTGCCTATCAAAAATGCTTCTCTTCTTTGAAAGTTTTTGTAAAGTTCAGGACAAATCTATCTGCAGAACAGTTATTCCTAGAAAGGTACTAAACCAAGAAACCTCTGTTCTTTCCAAATGATAGCTGTACTAGGAAGATATGAGGAATAAGATGCAGGGGAATTCCGTAAGTAGCTAAAAATCTACTGAAGTCTTTATGGGCTTGCCACAGCACACAGGCTGTGAGTCACAACTCCTGAGGCTTTCACTTAACAACTAAAAGGGAGAAATGATCAATATAATTTTTCTCAGTGAGCAATTAAGACTGCTTTTAACAATGCAGTCATGCATGGTATGTACTAAAAGGGATGATTCATTAGTTACTTGGAAAAGGAGCATCTTCTTAGTTCAGAGGGAATAGGCAGTGCCCCTTGAGCGCAGCTGATTAGCATCTAGAAAGAGAGGAGAGGAAATACTGGCTACTTTTGTCCTTGTCCCCACATCTGCAGTGCTCTTCTCATTAAAGCAGGAAAGAAATGGCATTTTGTATTCAGCAGCGAAATTATTTTGGTCATACTTTGCACAAGTCTGACACCAGAGCTGGCTGCTGGCAGCTACTGGCAGCTCCCTCCTTGGCCCTGCAGTCACAAGCGCCCGCATCCAGCCTGGACCATGATCTTCATGGCCCTGCCAAGCAGCCCAAATACCAATACCAGCTGCTCTGCACACCACTTTCGGATCTTGCCCTGGCACATACATGGGAAAAATGTTCATTCTGATCTTTGTGGTGATTGCCTTTTCTGAAAAAAAAAGAACAATTATAGGTAGAACAGGCAAAGAGGACCATGACAATAATGTATTTTGTTCTCATTTGAACTGTATTGTTGCTGAAATTAAATTTATTACAACTCATCCTAACTTTCCATCATCTTCAGTTTTCTAACAATAATCTTCCTTTTAATATGAGGTTGTGCATCCAGTAAAGAACATGCTGCTCCCGCCCCTTTTTATTTTGGGTAGCTCTGCATTTTAAGGCATTCTTTGCAACACCCTGGTGGTGCAATACAGTAGCATGATGATATAACCATCTGAAAGATAACACTGGGATTTCTTACAGTCTTCTTCCCGTGAGGAGAAATGATGTTGCCAAAGCCTGCATGCAAAACATTTCCAAGTGGAAACTGATGTTGCTATCTTTTCATTACAATGTGTGTTTAATTTATGGGCGAGTACAAAGCAATTTTTTTTTATTTTTTTTTTTCTGAAGAAACTGATCAAAATTGCCACATGCAAGACTTACATCTCAGACACAAGTATAACTTATGTGCAGCTAACTGCAGTCTCATGTAATCATTATTTGGACATGCTGTACTCAGAAAACTGGCAGCACTTCCAAGATTGATCTATGGGACAGACCTCTGGCACCAGCTTAAATATGTTCAATATCTGCAATGGATGCCCTTGCATCCAAACATAACCATCACATGACTCCTAAGCACACTTACATCCTGGATTCCACCAATTTCATAAAAACTCTGTGTCACTCATCCTTGGGCTAAGCCTTTGTCTCAGCGTTTCTCTGCTGGTTTTTTATCCCCTTTTTGCATTTTACCTCTCTTGTCCTCTACCACAGGTTGCCTCCTTGGCTGTCACAGCACCAGCTATTTAAGCAGATTCACTCATCTTCTCCCTTACTCATGCCTTTCTTCTTGAAGAGGTCTGGTGGGATGGAGATGCAGCCTCCACATCCCAGGACAACCCTGACCTACATGAAGTGGTAGTAGGTATAAAGGCCGGATAAGCAACCCCTGTCAGTCCTTTCCAAACATATTTGAGCAATATCCTGACCTGAACGTGGCCTACCCAACTCTCCTGTAGTAGATGGTATTTATTACCAGCCCTTCATTACCTGAATCACTTCTTATTTCACCCTGTCAAATGCAGTGTATGCTTCCCATTATGACAGCATGGAAAAAGAGCCTCTGCAAGTGCCTGTCTAGTTGAGTTCCTGATAGAAAGACCACAGAGATTTTGGCTTATATTATTCATTATGTAAGGGTGCTTAAAGCCTTGGCTACATAAATTCCATACAATAAAATTCTAAACATACAATTTGAAGCAAATATGTTACTGCTAAAAGTTCTTTGGATTTTTTTTTTTTTTTTTTAATTCAAAAGGATGATAATTTGGACTAAAACAAGGATAACTGTGGTTTTGAAAGTCAATAAAATGTCTCTTGAAAACTGAACAATTGAACTGAAACATGACAAGGGTTTCTTTTCATTAAATAGTGGAATATATTGACCAAAAGAAGGTCCTGTGAAATTCTCATTTTCAGTTAAAAAGCTTAAAACTCCTGTATCTCCTGAATATATGCACAACACATATTGGATGACCAAATTAAGTCATCCTTATTATATCTAAGTATATAATAATTTATACCATATAAAACCAGAGCATTATCAATTCCATATGTGAGATGTTATGTAACTTTATTTTTTCTTTCACCATTATGCTTCAGCTTTAACCAGAAACTTCAAAAACAAGTAAATCATTAGTCATTTAACTGGTGACATATAGTACTCACATATGT
The DNA here is from genome assembly GCA_024611175.1 of Megaceryle torquata. Lineage (NCBI taxonomy): Eukaryota > Metazoa > Chordata > Aves > Coraciiformes > Cerylidae > Megaceryle > Megaceryle torquata. The sequence goes on along the minus strand of JANIJG010011865.1, from coordinate 25,187 downwards.
CATCTCTGGCAGAGTTTTGCTTTTAAGCTTAAGTTAAAGGATGTCATTTGTGTCCTAAGTGACAGAAGTACATAAACTTGGTTACAGCAGATCTCTGATAATGCTAAACATAGAACAAGGTCAGATCTAGAGAAGGAAAAGTGAGCACAGTGCTGAATGACTCCCAAGATTATTTTTTTTTGCTGTAACTCAAGAAAACTTGTATGTTGCTCTTGTGACACTTCCTTGGAAATGGCTGCATCATTTTAGCTAAAGAATTTCCTGCTTTCTTCCCTCAGCTCCCCCCAAGAAACAGCCAGAGGCATTTATTTAGCATTGAAAACATCTGAACAATTTATTCATATTTAAGAAAGTATGGAAGAACTGAAAAGAGTATAATTTAGTGGAAAGAGCTGGGCAGGCTTTTTCTAGGACTTTCCTTTTCCTGTGCTCTGCATAATGGAAAAAAATGCCATTTTTCATTATCAGTAATTCAGTGAGACTGTTACTCTGCCACTCTCTGAAAGGTCATCTATAATGGTTAATATATAACTCTCCAATGTGTCAGTTCTTCCCTAAAGCATTATTTCAGGCACTGCAGGGGATTTCCCTCTGATATCTGTGCCAGAGCAAAGGGATGCTACAGCTGCAGCTTCTCAAAGGGGACTTCAGCTGAAAGGCCAGCTTGGGAAAGTCTGTCTCCCATCCCTGCCTTGCCTCTGGCTGCTTCTTCACACTCACACTGCTCTGCAACTGCTGCTGGGGCTGTGCTGTAGATCAGGTCACTGCACTGATAAAAGTTACAAATAATCTCTTACATTGACAGGGTTCTCTTAATACAGGTTGCTTTTCTTACTAGAAGGATGCCAGCAGCCACAGTGCTGGTGCAACCGAGGAGGCAGGGTCCTGGGACAGACAGGAGAGAAAAGCAGTCAGGACAGCAGGCAGCGGTGAGGAAGTGTGCCTGAGTTCATGCAACTGCTGGCTCTGATGACGTCTCTTCACTAATAAGGGTAAAATGCAGTCAGGAGGATATTATCATAAAACATTAACAAAGAGAATTTTCACGCATAAAAGGATCATGTATTAGTTTAAAAAAAGACTAAAGCTAAACAGTAAAAATTGCTCAATATGTGACTTCTGCAGAAAAAGTAGCTATATACGTAGGTGTTAGAGAACGTATATACATATGCACACTCGCACATGTATACAACATATACATATTCACACACTGACACACACAAAAATAATCTCTAAGGTTAAAAGAAATGCAAAATATGTCTCACTTCAGAGATGTTGCCAGCCTTCAAATCCTGCATGCAGCTCTGATCCCCTGGATGGCTGGTTCATGAAAGCAACAACCAGGAAAGCCTATAGAGGGAGCAGGTCGCCTGCTTTTCCTGAGTGACAAGAGTTTTCAACCTTAAGTGGTGGCCGTGAGAGAAAGGAGAGACAAAGGTAGAGGATGAAAATGTCTTAGGGAGCAGTCCCAAGTCCCAGAGCTGTTACTCTGCAAACAGGGGAGCAGCAGCGGCACCTGCCTCTCAGGTCATGGGCAACTGGGCTGTAGATCCACATCTACCGTCTTATTCTCCTTCCTTCTTTATGTTCACACCTTGAGCCCTACAAGGAGTACTTATCTCAGTGTTTTCCCTTTTCTGCCATCACTGGGGTGTCTCAGCACTTCAGCCTCTTCTTTGCACATTGCAGGGTGGAGATTTGCTTGACTGGACATTGAGCAGAATTCCATCTTCCAACATCTAAGGCTGAAGTACTAGAGCACTGCCTAGGAGTAAGAGGAAAATGCTTTAAGAAAAGCCTGGCATTTCCTGTTAAACAAAAATAATAACTAGAAAATGCATAACTGTATGTCACAGACAGCGTAAAAGAAGCAGTATTAAGCAGAACCAATACTAAAATTGCATTTGGAAGACAGAATATACAGAAATATCAGTTAGTTATTGTCAGTGGAGGCTGTGTGCCTGAATTTTTATTCTGATTTACATGTGCACACACAAAAAAAATCTAAAAATTTTTAACCCACGTGTACCTTTATTTTATGTCCAAAAAGCTGGTAGTTATTTGTATGACTACACAGCCCAGAAGGCCCAGCCTAGTCTGAATTGGTTTGCTGAGCATGACACAAACTTGTACCTAAAGCTTTTGCCTTGACATGTTTATTATAATCCAACAAAGGAGAGGATAAGATTTTTTTTTACTTTTTCCTAGTCTTCTTCTTTTTGAAACAGACAGGGAGCTGTGACAAAAAATAAAAAAAGTTTAAGAGAAACTGGATCTTACCAAACCAACCCAGATTCAACATTTGACATCAAAAGACTAGCAACTAAGAAACACCTGTTGGGACCAATGGCTTTTGTAAGATGATTGACTGAGTAGTATATATGTTCTTAACTTAAAAATGAAAAAATGACGTGCAATACATGAAAAATACACGTGTTATTTACCATGTATCTCTGGGTTCTCTTTGTAGAAAGAGTGGCCACCAGAGTGTGCACGAGTTAACTTACATTTCTGTCAAAACTGAAGAATTGTCATAAAGCATACAATATTTATACATTAAAATTTTACTAAGAGCTCTTCTCCCCACATGGTAAGGTCTAATAATACTTTAGCATTTGTCTCTTGGGGAGCAAGAGCAGGTCTTAGGACTGCAATATATAGTTAAGCACAAGTCATGCAGCAGTAAAAGAGAAAAGGAATACTCTATGCCCTTCAATTTGCAGGCACTGTAGCATGAGGTATTAAAAATAATATTACTTTTCCTCAGCTAACCCATGTAACTTGTTGCATCTTTTGATACAGATTTGTCTTTTTTTATCCCTTTTTCTTGCTTCTCTACGGAGAGGCCATTTGAAGAGTTTACTCTGCACAGTGATGTGATTCAGCAACTTTCTGGAAAACAAAAATGCAGCCCTTTTTCAGTGCAGTAATGAAACACAACTGGCAATAATTTTCTTCGAATTGAGTCTAAGTGAAAGCAGGCAATGTACCACGTAAGCTGAAGCTCAGTGGTCTTGGATCACAATGTCATTTTTCATGTTTTTTTTAATATGATTGAATATGAGCTGAACATACCCTGCTGCTAAGACCAGGCCAATGACAACAAATATGTTACTGTACGAGCTGTTACATTACCACGAATGGCTCAGCAAATACCTTTCCATTTTTATCTAAATTCTAGGTAGCTTTTCTCCATACCAATGCATGAGACCATAGTTTCTGAGTATCTCCTGAGGGCCTATCTGCAGAAAGGTTATACTGCAGCTCCACAAAGGCAAAGCCCCCTGTCATGAGCTTGCCACGTCCTCACATTTTTTGCACAAGGGCATTGAGTGGTGCTCAGTAACACCACTGTGGAAACACTGGGTAATTTTGCATATTTGGTATTCTTTACACAGGAGTGCTCCAAGTCTGGGAAATGAGATCAGGATCAAATAGCATTTGCATTAAGAGAAATAAAATCTCCCACAGTGACACAGAGGGTAGCCAAAAGAGTTTAGGTAGCCATAGTGCCCTGGTGCGTGTTCTCCATCAAAAATACCCTAATAAAGAGATCTTTTTCTATTTGACCCAATAGAGGAATCCTGTCTCCAGGCAGGCATGATGTGGTAGCCCTGGCAAGCAGTACCTGAGCTGCAATGTGCTGCATGTCCTGGCTTAGGGCACATGCTGCTTTTTCTCCAACCAACATGTGGGAGTGACAGGCAGCATGTGTCCCATGTAACACCACAACCCTTCCTGCCCCAAGCTGCACAAGAGCTGCCATCGCAGCTCTGCAGCAGGCAGCAACTTCAGTTTGTAAGGAGCAGGTTCCACCCACTCTGTGAACCAGTCTGAAGATGAAAAGTGCTGCATAAGCACCAGCCATTATTGTTACTGGCAGAGCTGCGTGGGGACATCTGCACGCAGCGCCTGTGGGGTTGGCTAACTACTAACCAGTGTGGAGCCTTTACCCTTAGAAGCACCAAGCAATATTCCCCAAACACATTGCCATTTACAAAAGAAGGAGTTATTTTGACAACGAAGTCTTCCAGTGACTAAGTAGCCAGTGTACGGCTGGCATTAAATAGCTGGCAGAATTTTTATCAGAAACATTGCTATCAGGCCACTATATCTCATCCGTGAAAACTTGCTCCAGGCTGATATTTGGCAAACAAGACCCAGCAAGATAATATTATTTTAAACATATTATCCTATTTGAGTAATCTACAGACATGTAAATCAAGAAATCTGCAAGTATGGGCCCCACTCACATCTTTGCTGGCTCTTCTCTGCTGATGCGATGACCATCAGAAGTGAGCACCTGGACTTCCCTTTTACCTCCAGGTGCCCTGAATGGTTCACCTAAAAATGCTGGGGAGGTACAGGGCAGAGCAGACAAGCTGCAGTCAGTGAGGAAACCCAAAGAAGAGTTTCTCCAGGAGAAAAGCAAATCCTGAGAAAGTACACATAGCTAGATACCAATAAACTTTGTACAGAGGCAAAGAAGAGCAGCTGCTGGAAACTTCCAAAGTCCTACCTAGCCATATACATGCCTCCTTCCAGATCTGTAATAGGCAACTTTTCCATATAAATGAAAGAAAAAATTGCACGTATTTCTACCTCAGAAGAAACGTTTGCTGTTGCTTCCAAATTAAAACAGCTTCTTGGTCACCATGCCATAACACTGCACTGACTACACAGTCCTCTTGTGTTTCAAAAGGTCTCTTGTGGACTCTACCACATCTGACAAATGCTTTGGCGGAAAACACGTCAACCACTGGCCCTTCTGAGATTTCCAGATCTGTGCTGAATATCCCCAGGACAAATAAGCAGTTAAATGCAACAGGGCTGAAAAACTCAACACTGAACAAACAGTAGCAACTCTTCATGTATTCATGCTAAAGTAGTCAGGATTTATAGTCAGAAATACTCTTTTTATTGATTTCATTATTAAAAGTCTGTTACAGCTAAGGTTTTTTTAAAATGCTGAATCTCATTTCCAAATGCCCTGAGGGAACAACAGCCACAACAATAAAATTAGGAACCCATTACTGAAGATAAAATTAGAATAACTAAGCTCGACAGTATACAGGGAAAATGTAGTGTTACAATGTATGAGGTAAAATGCTTTCTAACTGTTTCAGTGTTAATCTTCATTTTGTCCTTGGAATGAGCAAGGGCAGAAATTTGTGACAAGCGACCATATTATTAAACACAACTGTGTTTTGTGCAAGTTACATGCCAAATCAGTGTGTTTTCTCAGTATGGTTAAAGCCAAAGAAGCTTAATAAGGTATTTTTAATTAAGAATTTTTTTCAGGACTGTGATTCAGGGAAATACTGAGAAAACAGATGGTTTACTTTTCAGTCCTACTTACACAGGAAAACTGGAGGGATATCTCAAGTGAGAGAGATTCTTCAGGAAGCATAGAGAAGCTACTGCTATTGCACCTACCACCTCCATGGCAAAAGCAACAGAAGATGACAGGTATCCACCTATCTGTAGATGACAGGTATCCACCTATCTGTACTAGGGCAACTACTCAGATACTTCATAGTGAAATTTCCTGAGGTAGGTAGGATTAAGGTTTCAGAGCATACACGCTACCATGCCCTGGATTCAAGTTAGGCTTCCCTTATCACTCCTGAACAGGCATCTTCAGGAGATGGACACTCTCCCACTGCCTGTACAGAGTGCACACACAGGTTGCACAGGCTGGGGAGTGACAGTTGCTTCTCGCAATCACTTTGAAAAATGCATTCCCTTTATTTTTCTGGAAAAAAACAAGAAACCACATGTTTCTAAAACCAGAACTGTGTTGTAATATCCAAAACAGTATAAGAGGGGCAGGAGGTTGTTGCAGTCTGTTCTTTCTTCCCACAAAAAGTTACTCCCTCCTTCCTACAGCTCTTCCAGCCTCACACATGTGGCTGTCATAAACTCTCTAAAGGAATATTGTCAAATACATTCACCAAACATTCTGACATCAATTTAAAAGAATCATTCAATTATAAAAAATAATGGTAACGAAAATACTCCGGTTAGAGCATTGCTTCACATTAGTGAACAGCTCATTTGCTATTCCTGGGTATTAGAGTTGACCTCAGTGCTTTTGCAATAGATATTTTTAAATAAAGGTTAAAGAACTTGTTTGTGTTATGTTACGTACTCAAAATGTCTGTGGAAAGAACAAGCATCTTCTTATGGTAGTGTCTATAGGTCTTGAAATGAGCAGACAGACCAAATACACATGGGTTTCACAGACTTCTCCAGCAAAAATCTCCACATATGAGCTGACTCCTTATCTCCACTTCAATCAAATGAGCTTATTGTTAAAGTTTTACAAAGCAACCCAGCAGCAAGGTGAAAGATGAAGAGATTATTGAATAATAGATAAGAATATTTTTAGTCAGCTCAGATGTATTCATGCATCTGAGAAAGCACCAGGAAAAAGCCCTCAGAAAGGCACTGGCTGAATTCCAGAAAAAGCAAACTGACCATCAGCATCCTGCAAGGGCTGGGGGCTCCTTGAGGCCAGGGTGCTGGGCCCTCCTCATGGAAGGTGGCAGGGTAGAGCCCAGAACAGGGATGCCAAGGCAGCCCTCGCTCCAGGCACTGGACACCTCCCTGGGAATGGGGGCAGAGGCCCACAGGTGGGCCCAGCACAGGGAGCCCACGGCAGGGCGGGGCTGTGGGGAGCTGGAGACCATCCCTGTTGCAGCAACACTGGGGCGGGGACCAACAGCCACAGGGACTGAAATAGGGTCCTGGACTGTAGGCAGGGTGGAGGGAGCCCCAGGGGTGGGGGCAGAGTCAGTCAGGGCTGAGGATGCCCTCAGGGCCCTGACACTGTCATGCAGAGGTGCAGAATTACTAAGAAAAAAATTTTCTCAGTCTTTCTGCTCCTGGAATTAATGAAGATAATATTTTATGCTTCCACTCATAGTTTTGTAAGCTCAGCAATCCTGTCCTTAAACATGCAGCATCTGGAACTCTAAACCCATTCCTAAGGTCACTCCTTCCCATCAGAATTTGTACTATGTTGTTACATGCAGGGGCAACAAAGAATTTGTAATGCTCTGGAAAGGGCCTTCCCCCATGCACAAAAGAAGGAAACTACCAAATAGTCTCATCCCAGTGCCATTCTCCTTCTTACTCTGCATCCTTTAACTGAGCAAGAATCATTGCTCCATTATTATGATCTGAAGAAATAAAGATTTTTTTTTTTAAAAGGTCTTTTCAACTGCCTGAGCCAGCCCTTTCCCTGTTGTTTTTCCCTTTTAATGAAGATCACAGGGTGGTTGACATCTTTGATCTCACCACAAATTCTGAGAGCCTCTGAAGAAGTGGAGGTATAATAACATAATTCACTTAAAAGCTAGGGAGATACTGACTAAAACTGCATCTACTGAAATACAGTACCAGTGAATAATGAATAATCACTTGGATATTCAGAACTTCATTAATTAAAAAATATTTCTGAAAGGAACTGGTTCATGCTAAATCAGACTTGACATTTAGTCTAGAATCAAAGTCCTTGCAGATAGTTCATCTTCCCTCAACACTGACTACAGAACAGAAAAGCATTTATCTTACCTCGTGTACAACTTTGAGACTATATGCAGTAGTGGGGTAGGAAATCTTTTAAAAGATAGCTGTAAATGGGATACTTATCTCAGTAGTATGCAGGAAGCACAGTCCATTACAGCATGATGGTATGACAGTCCCAAAAATACTGTACCATGTGAAAAGCCCCAAACTGTGGTCTTTTGAGGCAGGGACAGCCATAAGCCTGCAGCACCATGGAGCTCAGTGTTGTCTAATTCACCTTCATTTTCTGACAGGAAATTTTTGGTGAAATCCTTGCTCCCCTGGCTAGACTGCTGTAGGCAGCCAAGCTAACAACGTCCAAAATTAGCTCAGATGTGTTTAAGTTATACTTTTGGTCTTGGAGAAAAAGAGCAGATATGACCTGGTGCTTGAGGCTGCAGAAGAGATATAGTCCAGCATTTTTGGACCTCTGTCCAGAAAAGCATTTCAGCACACATGTAACTGTAAGGCTCTGAATAGTCTTGGCAACTGCATTAGCTTAAAAATGGTGAAGGATGTGGTAAGCTCCCTTTTGGACTGGGAATTATCTCTGAAGGCTTTTATAAAAAGCAGTAGAGCCTCATGAAGCAGAAAACACCAGATAGTTTTTCTTCTCTCCACCTGGATGCACTGGAACTAGGATGTTTTGGCATAAAATCCAGATGTATTAAAGCAAATGACAGAGCCTATCAAAGGCCCAGTACAGTCAGTTTTGGGGAGTACAGGTAGGTACAGAAAGGGCACTTGTCCCTTGGGCCAGGCAAGTCCACTTGTGACAGGTGACAGAAGTCAGGGTGAACACTGGCAGCCTGGGACAGGGAGCCCCACAGCATCTTTTTGTGAGGACTTGACTAGGCTATTGTGCCATTGCAGTGTGCAGGGCCCTGAAGAATGCTGCAAGTGGCACAACTTAATGAGAAAATAGTGGTAAATAACTGTGTGTAATATTTTCCTTTGGATGATAACCCTTTTCAAAAGAAACCTACAACAATCTCCTTCAAGGGAAGGAAACTACGTAAGACCCCTCACGGAATTCCAGCCTGTACACATGCACACACACAAACACAGAGACTGGCGTGTTTATCCAATACAATCTCACGTAGGATCTCACTTCAGATCTTGCAGATCACATGGAGGTGGAGAGTCATCCACATGCAGATCCACTGCTTTTGCAGCTGTTTGGATCCACTGTCTTCATCTTCTGCTTCCCAGGTCCCTCAAAGTTAAGCTTCAGAGTGACCGAAATACTGAAAATGTCCCTGCTTGCAGATGGCATAATTTGGAAATGGCTGTGTTAGCTGATCTTCACCCCTGTAATTGCACCATTTGACATCTGAATCTGTGTTTTCATTTCTGGGGAATAATGCACATGCCTAAACTCCCTTCTCAGATGTGTCATCCCACTGCTATTCCTTTCTTCTCTAAGCTACAGTTTGGTATTCTTTTAAGTGAACACAAATGCCAATAAAGCAGTCCCCACTTTCTCCCACTCCCACGTCTTCTCCCAGATCATCTGTTGTGCCGTGCCATCATAAATATTTGTGTGGTTACATGGTGAACCAGATAAGGGAACTGATCCAGCTGAGAAACAGCCCCTGAGGAAAAAAATCTGCAATTTTTCCAATATAGCTCCCCACAAGGTCATACAAATGCTTGTGCTGCAATTGCAAAGAGGTTTCTGTAAGCACAGGAATAACTGACTAAAAGAAGGAAGGGGGGACTGTCTGCATTTTAAAGCAGCTCTGCTGGCCTTAATGTGGTGTCATGGTTTGGCATTTGCTTTCACCAGCATTTGTCCCCAGAAAGCACATAGAAACCCCTGTTTCTGGGAGTAAATAGGCAAAGAGCGACTGAAGGCTCCTCCTGAATGCCCAGGGAAAAGTTGTTTGCACGGTGCTAGTTATTGCCTGCATCTGAGGCCAAGACCATAATCCCCAAAACAGTGTCCTTATACCTGAAGAAGAGATTTCTCCTATCAACAACAAGCTCAGGGATCCTTTGGAGTCAACTGTTTCAGAGGCAAAGAGCCTAATTCTCCTTCTCTCAACTCCTCTGAATTTGAGAACTGATGAGACAGAATATTGCCTAGTTACCTATTCCACAGCCCTATACTGTAAATGGGAAGAAGTCTAGATGCATTACTATTGTTTGCATTTTATCCAAAATACTTTGAAAATGCCTCACCTCCCCATTTAACATTTTCTAATAAACTAAGCCTAAAACTAGAGCCAGAACATCCTGATACCAATTCCCACAATTTCTCTTCTTTTTGTCTCATTTTCTTTCTTCACAATAAACTGACAGTTCCACTGCTGATATTTCTCAGGACAGGTGTGATAATCTTCTGTGAGACACTTGAAAATTGTGGTTAAATACAAGCTTGCTGCTGAATAAAACTGTACGGAATACAAAAATGTCCTTCTCTTGCCTCCTCCACTTCAAAAAAAAGAGAGTCAAGAATTACTGGTTTTCTCCCTGCTGGTTTGTGGCATGAGACAGAGAGGATACAAAACTAGCTGATCCCATAAGTGGAGGGCTGGCTACAAAGAGATCTCTTCTCTCATTTTATTGTTTCCAGCAGCTGTACAATTAGCTTAAATTGTGGCTATCTTTCCACCAGTGGGCTTAATGTATTCAGACTAAGGGTAGTGTCTAAGGAAACATTACAATTACCTGACAAGATTGCACATCAGCAGTCTTCCCTGAAATCATACACCATTGCTCACCCTTCACTGAACTAGAAACACAAAGGCTGTATATTATCATATGCTTGGGGACTTCCTTCACACAGTGTCTGAGCTGTGGCAAGCTTGGGGATAGAGCTCGGTCACATACCCTGGTGGACATATTTAGCTTGAGGAAGTCCCAAAGACTGGGGAGAACTGTGCACAAAGGTAACAGGAAGGGACTGATCCTGGTCATCTTTACTATTTGGGTACTTCTGCTAATTTTGGAGAAAGCCAAGCAGGACTTGGCAATGTAACAAACAAGAAAGCATTTTTAGACGTTAAATGGGTTTGAACTCTAGGGATCCTAAAGAATGTAAAATCCACTGCTGGGCAGACACTGAATAAGGGAGTCAGAGGCTTGTTTTTAATGTATCTTTTAGAAAGCCAACAAAAGAGCTGCCTTTGATTTCTTCCTCCAGTTCAACTGCCAGTTCCCCAAATTTCATTCTGCCTCTTCTTCTGGTTGTAATAGTGTGGCTGCTGAAGCCATAATGGTCTCAGCATAACCAAGGTGCCATTTGAAAGGACAGGTCCTAGTTTTTATTTAATTGTGCATTTTTGGGGAAAAAAACCCCAGATTTTCAGACACACAAGCCCATCTCCATGACACTGAAAAGTCAATGTGCTTAGAAGAGTGTCTGAGCTTTTTCTTGCTATATCTATCTAGTAGAAGATATGACACCTCACTTCAACACCTCTCTCCTCAATTTGATGCTCAGCAATCCCTTTCTCCAGTAAAGCCTCCTCTAACCTCATCTCCATTCTGACAACATTTCCAGCCTTGTCTGGACCCACTGAGTTTTCATACCTTCATTTACACATTTCTTACCTTTCTTCCCATTCTTCTCACACTGCCCCACCACCTCCTTAAGGCCTCACTGAGCAGATCCTCTGGATCCCCCACCCTTATTACACTGAAGCCCCTTTGAAAGACCCCTGTCAGGCAGGAGGAGTTCCACAAAACTTTGTCTTCTGCAAAGCAAAGCCACCATAGCCATTCCTGTCCAGCCAGAGCTGCTTTCTCTGCCAGGCACTGCCTGATAACTGCATGATGGAGCCATGCTGCTGACTGTATTGCTGCAGCCATCAGGAATTGAACTAACCCTCAGAAATATAATTCCTTTCAGCTTTGATCATTTCAGTGATAGGGTTCAATCCACTGCCTGGCGTCCAGTCACTGAAGCAGAGACGGGGGGGATGAAGTGGAGCTGGGAATGAAAGGCTGAGCATAGGGCAAAGGAGGAAATTAGTGGGTTGAAGACAAGAACTTCTTAGGGTACCTGTGAACTGTGAAGAATGCCAGTGAGTCAGGAAGGAGCTTTCTTGGTAGCAAGACAGCAGCCACATACAACAGGAAGGAATAACAGCGTTTTGTGAGCTTCGTCTGCAGCTGTTGTGTAGAAAATGCAGGAACGAATGTTGTGTCGTAAGTGTTCTCCAGTTCTGCATGAGTGGTCAAAAGGGACAGGAACAAGTTAGGACCTTGTTGAATAAGAAGAAAAGAAAAGCAAAGGAAGGAAAATTCTTATGTATTTGCCTTAATGGGCCATAAAGAACTGAAGGGGTCAGGGCTGTAAACACATGCACAGGTTGCCAGCACAGTGAGGACCCACTGGGCTCTGGTTCTGTTACCCACCCAGACATTGTGTATGAATTTAGTTAGGCCTTTTGATTAGTCTAGGAACCTTTAATCAAGAACTGGCTGCCCTTGAAGAAGAGACACCAAAAAACATATACACCAAATGGAATTAGAGATTATATTGTTTATATGTAGTTTTGTATTGTCAGATAAACAACAATTAGTGCTCTCCGTAAGTGAACTGGCTTCATTATACTACTAAAATTCATGCCCATGGCTCAAAAAGTCCCTGGCCCAGGCCAGATTGGGCCTTTAAAGATGTGCAGTAGTGGAAGCATGGAGTCAGTAATATTATAACTGTATGAAGATTACTAACCAATCACTGTAAAGAGGCTGGGCTTATAAATTACTAACTTTGTAATAAATAGAACACAGAGAGTTTCATTTGGTGTGCTTGACTTGTGGGAAACTGCCAAGCACCCAGCCTCATGCAACTCTGAAATTACTCAGCCATGTTTCTCCTGAGCGTGTAAGAACTGGGCTTATTGCATGCCGAGCAACAAATCCAATTTTACAGATAACAGTTCTGCAACCAAAGTGAAGACTGAAGAAAGCACCCTGAAAGAATAGTGCTGGAGAAAGAAAGAATTTCTAGCAATGCTCTTCAGAACAGCAAATCTCCCCATAGTCAAGCTGAAGAGAGGTCTAAGAGTGCCTTATATAGACAGGATGAAAGGAGAAAAATAATGCCCCAGCCTTCTGCCTAGCACAGAGCGCATGGACATTTGAACTGCTGATGAATCAACATGAATCAGCCCTATTATACCACAGACCATAACTGTGATGTAAACTGAGGTGATGCAGCAGCTGACTCAGAGGCACCTTGTACGTCCAGGGTGAGGCACAGAGTTGGGGACAGCGAGCTGTCAGCCATCCCCAAATAAACTCATAAAGCTTGGGCAACAGGCCCAAGGGATTTTGCCCTCTCTAGTTCAAATAACCAATATGTATCATGTCAACCTGTGATGTGCAAAGGCTCACTGACTCCCTTTAAAAGAGCAAGTCCTCCTTCAGGATTGATTTGTCTCACCAGTGAGGTCACTGACTACAAGTAAAGGTGCTGTGTCTACAGCCGGGCTGACCATACTTAAGGGAGATGGGCTGGTCGTTGCGTAGGATGTTCTGTGAGGACTGGCTGAAGGGTAGCCAGGGACGTGTGTAAAGATTTGTGTCACTAGCAAGAGCTGCTTGACAGGACATAAAGAGAAATCTAAGAGACAATGCAATAGATGAGCCGAGCCTTTAAAAAACAGCTCTGAGCAAGGCTTGCTGTGTGAACCTCACCACAGACATCCAGCAGCAGAGCCACATAAGGCAGCAAACCACACATCAAAATAATAAAGAACACATAATATTTCAGTGGCATCAGTTTCTCAGTCCAGTTGCTCACATGGTGATATGAACAGCTGCGTAGGCACAGAGAAAAGGGCATCTGGCTTGAGATCTCAGCTGGAATCAGGTCTCCCACCAGGGAATTCCCCTTGAGACTGAATCCCCGAGCTGCGCAATAAGTTTTGACCCTCCTCTATCCTTCTCTGAAGTACAGTTTCTCTAAAGTATCTCTCACAGGCTGCAGATAATAATTTGCTGTCAGCTTGTAAGGAATGCAACTTTTGTAAGGAATGCAATTTATGTGCCTCTCCCGGTGACATATGCATGCGAGAAATACAGGCAGAGCTGTCACAAGATTTGAGATCATTCCTCTCCCAGACTACCCTACCGTGGTGCTTATTCCTGCCTTTCACACTCCTACTAATTGCCATAGGGGACCTGCAGGCCCTGTGTCTGGGCAGCAACAGCTACTGGCATGCCCTTACACATCACCCTGTCTGTAAGCTCTCCAAGTTATGACACCCTTCATGGAGTTCTTGCATGACAGATGTCCCTCTTGGCCTGGCTCTGACCACAGCTCCGCATGTCAGTATGCTTCTGTCCTTCCTCACCACAAACCCCTCTCTTCAGTATGGATCAGATCCAGATAGAGCTGAACATATTCATGTTAATAATAGGATGAGGTGCTCAGATTCCCATGTTAAACCTGGACACAAGCAAGGCCTGCAGTAAACCAGGGATGAGTTTCATTTTAGTAAAACTTTGGATGCCTTTATTGTAAACATGCAAAAACTGAGCTAGTTGTCTAGACAACTTTTTTTACCATAGTGGAGAAGCACAACTCATCTGAATTAATTTATATACCTACCTGAGAATGGGATGGGTCATATATTGCTAAGTACTAATTCCTCACCATTAAATTTGTCAGTCAATCCCATTCTAGATGTCAGACAAGTGGCTCTGTATTTGCTTGCACCATTTCTTACAAATACCCACTTGGATATATTTATATCAGCCTTGAACTGATTTATTTCAGTTTCATTTGCCTAGTTGGAGATGACCCTCACTTAAACATAGCAAAACTTTAGAATTAGGTCTCCACCTATACTTTCATGAATATTAAGAAGTATTTTATTTTAATTGAAATTATGCAGGCTGCTAAAAAAATAAGCTACAGCACTCTGAGTGCTGGACACAGTGCTCCTCTTTGTACAGTATGCTGCAGTCTCCTTTAATATTATCACATTGGAAAGCAGCAGGAGTTGACAGAGCTGGAATGCCAGGGGGGACACCTCAGACAGGTGGGGACTGTGGACTTCAGCACTTTACTGAAGCTAGAGGGGGGGCTACCTTGTCTTTCATTCCCTCTGCATCTTGTGCATGAGGCTGGGCACCCGGAAAGGAACATCAGTCCCAACAACAGCATCACCACAGGGAAGAAGGAAACAGAGGTCTATATTCAACATAGCTATGCAATCTACTAACAGATGGTGGCCCTGATCCAAAGAGATGATAGATGGCTTTCAGGTATAGTCCTGCACCACAGAAGGCATTGCCTGCTTTATCTCTGGCTATGGAAGAACAGGCTCAGTAGCAGCAGGTGTATCACAGAAAGTGTGACAAGAGGTGCAGGTAGAGGGTTGTCTAGCATTTCTACCTAGACATCATCCTTTTAGCTTTCACATCATTTACAATTAAGCTGTAACAAATCAAAATACAACAGCCTTTATGCTGTGACACATTTGCAATTCATATTTAGGACAAAGCAGAAAAGAATAAAGAAAAATTGCAATAGCATTCTTCTTACTAAATCAAAATTGGGTGGGCCTGGCTTTTACTATGTCAAGCATAGCAGATGGTCACAGGGCCTCTACCTCTGTGGGACAGTATTGATCTTAGCTTGTGTCCATGCTTTTGAAAAAAATGCGTGCAACAGCATGACAGAGTCAACAGATCCCCTGAAGAGGATTTAAATTTGAATAATAGAACCACAGAATAACTGAGGTTGGAAAGGATCTCTACAGCTCACCTAGTCCAATCCCCTGCTCAGAGCAGGTTCATCGCCAACACTGTATCAGGTCATTTGATCATCTTTGGCCTTGCTCACAGAGCACTTTCCTGGGATTGATGCTTTTGCCAGCTGAAGCCATTCCTACTTCACCTCCAGTCCTGGTTCTCACAGTGCCCTCCCAGCATAAACATTTATGTAGTCTCCTAAGGAAGTGATTCAGCTGAAATATGATCTGTACTTCCAACATAATAATCTTTTTTTTTCATCTGAAACAGTTCACCAGTCCAACTTATTCTGCAGTCCTCCTCACAACTATGCTAGCATGTTGGAGGGAAAGCCAGATGAGGACAAGCAGCCAAGAGGAGATGAGAAAGGAGGAGGAAAGAGCAAGGAAAATGTCTGACTGAGCCAGAGCTGAAGATTAATGGATTCTATGCCAAGCTCAACCCTCAGAGAAGCAAGATTCGATTCCTGTTCAAGCTCCTTCACAACTACAATTTCCTTTTCTGTACAAAGGGAAGGTGGCTGACTTCAGAGTGTTTGCAGATAGAAGGCATGACAGTTATTGCTTATTGACTATTTTCATACCCACCGAACTTACTGGGAAAACTCTACCAAATGTATAGGAACCAGGTGAATCTGTACATCTGTTAGAAAGGACAAGCAAGCATAAAGTTGGCCTAAACAGAGTATAAAAGAAATAAAATGTTCCCACTGAAATAGACAGACTGGCTGAGCTACAGAACCTGTGGTGTCTCCACCCAACATCTTGTGGAAAGGCACTTCTTTCAGAATTAGATCAAGCCTGAACAAAGCTGGAATGAACTCACCTACCTTGGCTCCAGCTTTCCTATTCTCACAGTTTTTCCATATTTGTCAAAAGGATTCAAAATGTTACTCAAAATAACTGACAAGAAGACCATCCGCTGAGCAAAATAATCTGAGTAAATTCCAGAGTAGTACTAGATTGCTACTGATGTGCTGAAAATTCAGGTAATTGATCCTCATTAGTGCTCCTACCAACATTCAGAAAAGACCTGATTCATCCCATGTAGCAGTAGGTATTTAAAGCAGACATCTGAGTTGGAAGCCAGATCACACTAGTTCACGCTCTGTGTAGTCCATGAAGAGTAACTAGCACCCCCCGAAGATAATTCATCCTGACATCTAACTTACAACTTCTGTGTAAGCCCATCAGAGGTCAAGACTGCCCTCCGAGCACTACTCAAACCCTCATGCTCATGACTGATCAGTGAGAGCCTAGGTGTACTGCCCTGTCACTTTTGAGTCCAATCTCAGCCTCTCATTTCTACTGTCTCATTTCTACAGAGTTCAAAACACAACTTGAAAACCAAATACAGATTAAACTAAAAATTGAGTTGCCAGAGATTATGCTTACTAAAATCAACCATCAATGTTGAAACTTGAGCTTATTTTTAAAACTACATGATTGACACCGCTCTGTCCAGATTTCAGAGTACAATATTCCAATACAGATTCAGCAGAAGCTGAATCAACTAGTCCCGACTCTCATTGTTTCACTGACTTTAACTATACCCCTATAAAGAATCACAGAATCACAAAATTTCTGAGGCTGGAATAGACCTCCAAGATAATCAAGTCCAGACTTCCAGTACTACCAAACGGCAACGTATGAAAAAGCTCCTGGCTCCTAACTGCCAAAATTCCTAATTCATTTCAGCACAGGTACCACGTAAGTAGTATAGAAAAGCTGCCTCATCAGGAAGGCGTGCCTTTAGCTAGAACCCTGTATCAAACCTTTAGCCTCTGCTTGCAGCTGTATCACTGATTACAGGTTCAAACTGAAGGGTGACTAAGGAAAGCCACAGCCCACAGCTCAAATATATCTAAGTACATAATAGACACAATAAACATGTATACAGACTCACATAAACTAAACTCTGTACTGACAATATTTCTCACAGTTAATAGCAATTCCTTTTTAAAATAGAAAACAGTATTTACAATTAATATGTTGCCTTCCTAAAGTATTAAAAGTAACTTAATTTTCTAGGACTGATTCTATGGACAAGAAAAGGGAAAATGTCCTAATTCTACTTGTCTGCTAAGTCCCATCCTGCCAATTACCACCTTATTCAGAAAGACAAACTCACCCTGATAATTATAAATTCTTCTCCCCCAATTAGGCAATGGAAATAATAACAAATGACTTAATCACAGCTAAATAGCACAGCTTGTATTGTGGATACTAAGTATTCCATACTGCAAACATACTCACAGAATCTGAGCAAGGACAGCACAGTCCATCTGCACAAACTCCTCAAGCGGAAGAGGTTACATTCACTGGGCAAAATGCAGCCAACTAAAAAAAATATCTGGGACTAATATGAAATGCAATTAATATAGCATCATTCAGAAGCTTTCAGCTCCAGTGTGTTACTTTATTTTCAAGATGCTGTATGAGCTGTTTTCTGCCTTTGTACCATGCTACTAAAAGATTTTACAGATAGGTAATTAAAGGGAACTCAGCAAGACCTGCAAGCAGAATATTTCTGACTTACTCTAAATGCGTGCAAAGTGAAAGACAAGACTGAAAGCTGATGCTGCTGCTTTTAAACAGGTCACAATATCACAGAATCATTGGAGTTGGAAGAGAGATCATTTAGAGATCATCTAGTCCACCCCCTCCAAAGCAGGTTTTCCTAGAGCACATTACATAGGATTGCAGCCAGGTAGGTTTTGAAAGTCTCCAGAGAAGGAGACTCCACAACCTCCCTGGGCAGCCTGTTCCAGAGCTTCATCATCCTCACAGTAAAGAAGTTTTTCCTTATACTTAGATGAAAGGTGAGTGTCATGTACAGTCTGCAGAGTGACTTTGAAGTGTCACATGATTATTACGTAGAAATAAGCTAATCTTTGGTGCATGTTAGCTTGAGGCGTTCAAGAAGCATTATATATTTCATGTTACCTATCCTGTCTACAAAGAAAAATGTAATATAAACTCCAATTATGAATATGTTGAACATGGTTTTGCACTTTGAAATCCAAGTGCTAGCACATTTAGCTTAGAATTTAGAAGATTCTGGCAGCTAACTAGTCAGACTACAGCAGGGCAGCAACACACAGAAGGCAACTTCCATTTTATTCCCCAGCTAGAAGATTATTTGCAATAATTCCTGGATAAAAGGCCAGAAGAAGGATACTGAACCTGCCTTTACAGTGCACTATTAAAATACCCCTGTATGCTCATAAGCAGATGTACAGTTACCATATAAGAGCAGGAATAAAGAGGGAGGAAGAAAAGTTAGTTTCATCTTCTGGTAAGGATGAATGGCCACCAGTTCAGACACTCACCTCTGGTTTGTGACGCCCGACTCCAATTCCTTGCTGTGCTCCAACTAATCTGTGTAGCACCAGGAGACCCACTGATTGTCTCTGTGTCTTCTCCTGTAAAATGGCAATAGCAGACCACTGTTAGTCCACGGGTATGGCATAAGGAAGCCTGATGATAGAGAGAGAGAGGTGCTGAGATGCTACAAGTATAGCCAGATGTGTAGTGGAGGAGATTTAACAGCTGGTTGCCTTAGGATGCAATGGTCCTGCTCCTCCACTTTCCTTCTCTCTTTTCCCTGCCTGAATCTCTATTCCCAACCACACAGCCTCAGTTCCTCTCTTGTGTGACTTCTGATGGTCTCTCTGTATGATAAAGCCAATTCAACTTACTAAGCAGCAAAAAACTATACTTTGTTTCTGTTTTGGGGTTATTTTAGTGCTGCCAAGTTGAGTCAGGTCACTGTACAGTTAGATGAGTCCTAGAGACAGTGCAGAGGACAGACAGAACTCTGCAGCCTGCAGAGGATGGAACACAGCAAGAGAGAGCAGCAGGATCTGCCCTTGACCTTGGGCACCTTATGTAGCAGTGCACGGGTACAGAGAAATGCCGCAGCTGGTTATTACAAGGAGTGGTGATCAAGGCCTGGTCCAGCACAGACACCAGAGCTCCAAGAGATTGACAAAAAGGTTATGACCATTATAATGGAGCTGGAGCTCTATATTATTTTTTTAATAAATGAGACTGAAACTGTAGCAGCCAAAAATATAGGCAGGGAAGTTTACTGCCAGCTAAGAGGAATAGACTCTCGCTTTCCCTCAACATAGAGCTTATCAAGTCTTGGTTTCAATGGACTGCACAGAGCTACCCCCCCTTGATACTGTTATTCAGTTTGCTTGCAAATAATACCATTTTCTGAATCTATTTTGCTTTCATAACATGCTTCAAGGACAGCCTGTGCATTTGAATAATAGGGTACCAGGTGGCCACCTTCAGGAAGACAAAGCTTTGGGTCTGTGCAGCAGAACATAGTAAAGACATTATTTGTTGAGTGGATGCCCTTGCATCCAGTGTGGTCCAATAGAATATCCTGGGACACACTGAGAATTGTTGTTAGCTTTGGACTAGTATTCCACTAAAATGTAACCATTGTGTAATAATAAATGTGTGGCATTTGTGTGCTTTGGTATGCTTGCCCCCTTTCAGAATGGCAGAGCTTTTTACGTTTTATTGCTGTGAAAGCTAAGGCTGCCACCATTTGATGCACAGAGTCTTCCTAAATCTGAAGCACACCATGCGCCTTGCTGTGGGGGACTGTGTATTCCTGATCACCTCTGACTCCGTCCATAAGAGGGCAGTGATATGCATCTACAAGACATCTACCATCCCCCTGAATGTTGCGATAAGACCTGGGTAAATACAGTTAAAAGTATGCCCACTTCTGCAGAAAACAGCAAGGATGGGCATGAGCATCCTTGGCATCACCTCTGCCCACCTTCCACTTGCCACCCTGAGTGACTATGACTTCATTTAAAGCATAATCGCCCAGGAACCACTGTCAGCACTCATATGGAGCACAGCCCGTGCTCATGACTGGCTCTGCAACCAGGTGTCCTAATTGCTCTGCTACCAGGCCCCTGTGGGCTGACATAAATTATGTTATTGATGGCTGGCTAAAGCTGTTGGAAGCTGTGAACCAGATTTATTAAAAAGAAAAATGCACCGCCTTGAAGAAGAATGTACACTTTATCTTTCATGGTACCTTCCCTGCCATATTTATCTCCAAGTGTGGTGGTGAATTAAGTTACACCGCGTGAAGAAGGCAGTCAGATCATAAACCCTGTAAATACTCCTACACAATGTGATTAACAGAGGAAGGGAATGCAACTCTTCGTGTCTGCTATACACATTCTTTCTGAACATCTGGAACAATGGTGATTACATTTTGTTTTCTCATTTAAAACAGAAAAATAAGAATATTGTCTGTCAAGTTTCAAAAGAAGATCAACCAGCCATTCATTCCCAAGAGAATTCCAAAATATCAGCATTCAAAGGGCAGAAAGTAATATGTGCTGCAAAGTTCCACGTACCCTAGAAGGGCAATAAATAAATGATCATAACAATAAAGCTGTCTTGCATGTTAATAACCATTCGCCTTGATGTTTGAATTTAGGAAGCACTATTTCCCACTGTACATCAGTTTTGATTCAGTGTGATAATACCAAAGCATGAAGCGCTGCACTGATGATCATAACATAATGGTACAAGGAATGGGACTTGAAAATTGGAGGAGGACAATTTAGAAGAACGAAAGAAATAAAAATATACTCCTGGGAAATGAACCAACAGAAATAAGTGTCCATGATATTTCACGGAAGACTTGAGGCAATTTATTAGTTGTTTAAAAATGTATATAGAAAGTTTAAGCAGCATCACCTGAGTTTGGGCACCTCCCAAGCAAGCAATTCTCATGATATCCAGCAGAGAGGGAGAGGATCCTTCACTGGCTAATCGGACTCTCAGGTGTTTACAGTTGCCTTGTCCAAGGGCCTCACTCTGTGCTACCTCCAGAGGAAGCTGAGGGAGCCTGGGTGGCTGATGTGGCAACTGAGACCACAGGATTCAACAGCTGGGCTGGCTAAGACATTATAAATGCCTGTCCAACATATCTAGTGCTGGGGCAGTGTGCCTTTCCTCTCCTACCTGATGCTGCACAGTTGTTATATTATTCACACGTTATTTCTCAAATAAAAGGCTTTGAAATTAACTCTGTTGTTTTCCTTTGCGGTTGTTCGTTTTTTTAACATTTTCTGAAGAGCAACATAACTTACAGAGGGCAGAAAAGAGCCTAGTAATTTGAGAGGCAGGATGAAATAAGTCTTTAAAGGGTAGTTACATTTTTCCCTGATGTAGCAGCCTACCGGAATTTAGGCTTTCACTGCCTTCCATCTGGCAGCTTAAGAAACTCCAGATACTTTCCAAAGAAAGGAAGACAAAAAGTGATGTCTTCATTTTTTTTTGTTTGGTTGGTTTTTTTTAGGAGTTAAATAATTTCCAGAAATGTGTTTAACTTGCTATTTTTCAGAAAGTTTTAGTATGGTTATAGAACTTCTTATAAAAATACCATTTTCTGCCCCCTTCCAAAGCTTTGGTTGGTTGTTTTATCTAGCACATCAAAAAATCCTGGTGGAGCTAGTTTTATTCTAAGTTGGCTGCTCCAATGGGGCTGAACAAACAGCTCTAAACCATGTCTCCCAGTCCATCATAAATGTCACTATCTAAAACCCAGAAGTGTGGTCCTCTAATATTTGGAAGTATATGAAACCAACTGCATAGAATAATGGCCAGCTTTGTATCTTGAGCTATCACACAGAGACAGCAAAAGAAATAAAATGTTCTGCCTCGAGATAAATGCAGCCAAAGGAGAAAGAGAAGAAAACTGGAGAAGTCAAGTGGGCCAAGGTGGACAGCACACCCCACAGGAGCAACAATAACAGTACAGCATCTGTCCTGCTTTACAGATGAGCCACCTCACTCTTATAATTTATACAGATTCATGTTTTAGAGTTCTGTACTCCCCCTTGGTGGTGAGAATACCAAAATCTAGCACAACAAAACAGATGCTCAGGTAATGGCCTAAGCAGGCAACCATGTAGAGGCACTAAGGATTGCTATGCTCTTTAGAGCAGGGACAGATGGCAACACAGGAGTGATTGGAAACACAAGCCTTTATATTCCTTTCTGAGCACTACTCAGTCTGGCTGGTTTGTAGTTCACTCCTGTCCAAACTGGTTGCATTCTCTGGATGTCATCTTTTGCCAGATGTCATCAAAAGCCAAATAGCATTATTCCTGTCCCTTTTACTCTTCATGTCCATTCCCTTACTGTTCATGCATTTTTCACTGATTATCCATACCAATGTGGTCTGAAAAAACCCAATTAATTTGATTTGTTTTTACTAACCCTGTGCCATTCCTATTCTGCTTATAATTGCTCCAAGGATTAATATTCATCAGAATGGATTTTATATAGCATGTTGCCAGCAGTAGCTGCTGTCTAACGTTAAAGAGACAGTGTATATTCCACTGCAGCTAAGGCTGTTATGCCTGATCTCAGGTGACTAAAACAAAGGTTTTCATCACCAGCTTTCCATTCAGGTATTGTTATTGTAATAAAGACTAATTTTATTTTTTTTTTCCAACCAGTATCAGTTTGATAAATACATTATCTGTTATTGCATATAAATGCATCCAATGTAGATTTTTCTGGGGTTTTAAGCTATTTTCTAGCACATTCTTCTTTCTCTCTTCCAGTTTATCCTATTTTTTTATGTCTTTATGGACTGTATAATAAATGGTTTCGAATATTAGGAATGCTTTTTCTTAGTTCTATATTTTCTATATTGTGTCCAGACTTTTTTTTTTTTTTTTAAAAAAAGGTCCTGTAAGCCTGAAAACCAACACTGCCACCGAAGTGAAACTGAGTAGCAAGCTTTATAAAATACTTCTCAAATGTTGTTTTAAGCTGGAAGCAGGACTACGATGTTTTTCTTGGCATATCTTGTTGCCTCCGAAATACACAGACCACTATTCTTGATATGTTCTTGTTTTCCTTGCATTTTATTTTAATAAGATGTGTCCCTTGGGAATGCATGGTGAGGTCCTTTTCATAGGGTAGCTCTGTCATCTAACTGTGGCATCTCTCCACTGACAAGTATGTAATATATATTTCTGTTAAGTGTTTATTTAAGATTCAGAGATGTTCACACACCTAAGTAAGTGTCACAGACTTTGACACCAGATGTAATATCTAGTGGCAACTCCAGAAAATATTAAAAATCAAGTGTTTTGTTGCAGAGGACCCAGGTAAGCAAGTCTTGGAGTTGTTTAAATAAAGTAAAAACCTTCTTGGAACAGCCTCACTGAATTCACACAATCTCTCCATTATGAGTTGTTCAGAAATATTCTAAGACCCAACACTCTGTTCTAAGAGAATTCTGCAAAAAGCAGTTTCATGAATTTGGTTAACAGATGGGAAGGTGGAGAGAAGAATGAAAGGGGGAAAATGGGTTTATAAAGATGGGTGTATATGATTAGAAGACAGTAACAATATGACTTATAAAATACA
Source organism: Megaceryle torquata (assembly GCA_024611175.1). NCBI lineage: Eukaryota > Metazoa > Chordata > Aves > Coraciiformes > Cerylidae > Megaceryle > Megaceryle torquata. The sequence continues at coordinate 1,464 of JANIJG010011865.1, read as the reverse complement.
ACTTTCAAATGCTGTCCCTTAAGTTTACAAGTCTTGTGATTTTTAAGTCAGTATCAGGATTCTTTGCAGGGTCAAACTGTTAACCTTACAGTGACTGGGATATATGTACTGAAAAGATCTCATTGCTTACAGATGGTAAGCAGTCCATGCAGTCCTTTGGTCACTGTCTATGTAGGTTGTTTGGAACAATTAGTTACATTAGTTTTCACAGATCCTTTCAGTTGATGATACAACTTAGAGGCTGTAAAATTTCTATGGTCTCAAAAATATTCAAAATAAAAATCAGTCTGTACTGGCAGAAAGATTAAATACTTGTCAGGAAAGCTCCAGAACTTTCAGTGGATGTGACAGTCACACCATTCATCCAGCTTGCTGGCAGCTCATGTTCAAATCCACTATTGACAATCTACCATTATTCCATGGTGCTTGAGGATCTCTTGAACAAAAGAGTTATTATTTCAGGAATTGTTATGATGTTTGAGTCCATTTATACTTCAGCATACTTTAAAATAATTCAGCTTCTAGTTTGCTCAATCCAAATATAGTACAGACCACTATAATGCAAAAGTGTATTGCTTCACTTAGATTCAGACTTCCTGGACATACACCCCATTTGTAAATCTTGTGTGTTTTCCTGTGTATCAGTCCCAAGTTCAGATTCTCTTGGAATTTTACAACATTTATTAGAGAATTTTATCTTCCTATTGCACACCTCCCAAGCTTAGTCTTCATTCCCCCTTTTTTTTTTTTTCCTTCATTTTCTCCAAATAAACTGTAATCAATAGTTGATGTTGCTGTTCATGAAGAGAACAGATTCCAGAGTTCTATGACATGGCAGAAAACCAGAAAAACTGTCCTTCTTCTTGCATAAGCTATATATATAGTATGTTAAATTTCGTATAGAGAGAGCAAACCTTTCAGGTTCTTGGCAACATAATTCTATCACTTCTTGCAGATGAAATAAGATGGCTCATGGTGATAGGAGGGCAGAAAAGAAGAGCAGGTTTTAAATTACATACACTCAGTAATTCATTGCAGAAATTAAGCCTAATAGGTCAGCTGCTTATTGGACATGGAGACGTTTCAAATGTCCAGCATTGCCCTTGACAGCAGGTGCTGTTTTGGATAAACAGCATCATGAAGTAGCTAGCAAAAGGCAAAAGAAACACACTTGGAAAAACTGTGTTGGAATTTGATCAAAATGTTTTCCAGACAGCTCAGCACCTAAGAGACATGCAGAACATTTCACTTCAAAAGCAATATCCAGCTGGGGAAAAATCCCAAAGACAAAAAATTACCCAGCAGTAATATGTGGTCAAAAGGACTTGCGCTACTCTACTTATGTGACACATATCATAGAATCACAGAATCATAGAATTGTCAGGGCTGGAAGGGACCTTAAAGATCATCCAGTTCCAACCCCCCTGCCAATGGCAGGGACACCTCCCACTAGATCAGGTTGCT
>JANIJG010011862.1:0-34546 GCA_024611175.1 Megaceryle torquata | reverse complement strand
CCTTAAACACCTCCAGGGATGGTGACTCCACCACCTCCCTGGGCAGTCCATTCCAGTGTTCTACCACCCTTTCCATGCGAGAGTGCTTCCCAATATCCAACCTAAACCTCCCCTGGAGCAGCTTCAGGCCATGCCCTCTCATCCTGTCACTAGTTGCCTGGGTGAAGAGCCCGACCCCTGCTTGACTATAATTTCTCTTCTGGTAGTTGTAGAGAGTGATGAAGTCCCCCAAGTCTCCTCTTCTCCAGCCTGAACAACCCCAGCTCCCTCAGCCTCTCCTCATAAGACTCCAAAGTCCTGGTTAGCCAGGACTGGTGATAGTGGAAGAGTGAAAAAGTATATTTAACATTTTGCAATGTTGTTCCTAATCGTTTAGCGTCCACAGAAGCTTTATCTTTATTATTTTCAATGAGATTTCAAAACATTCAGGATCTTTTGAGGCAAATGACAAACAGGTCCTCTGCTCTCAGAAAGGCAAGGACGACTAGATTCATCCCACCCAGGTAAGAGATCCAATTACATCCATAACTGCCTGAAATTCCTAAGCATTCAAACACACACAGGCTTCTTAAGCAATTCCAATTTGGCGATCATCTTCCTCCTCAGAGGGCCATCCCAAAGACAACTATGTTTTTTATTTAAGCATTTCAGCCTGTCATTGGGATTAATAACATTAATTCATATTATAGCCTTTAGTGACCCTGCTGCAGCATTACCTTGTTTCTGAAATGTCCAACACATTTGGGGAATGGAAGGAGAAAGACAGACAGACAGAACGAAAAGAGAGGAGAGGGGAGAGGGGGGATGGGGGAGAGGAAAGAAGACCCCAGGACCATTCCTTCATTCAATACAAACAGTAGGGGCAAGATCAAAGCACTGTAACTAACACTTCCTTGCCATTTGCTTAAAAATAGCTAGGAAATGTTCTTATGCTACCGCATTAAGGAAGCACATGGGCCAAGTCCTGACAACAGAGCACAGAAACTGCCAAATCCTCCATTTATTTTATTTTTTCTTTTCATAATCCATATATGCAGAGATCCAAGAGCCGTGACTACCTACAGATCATTCTGTTGCTCAAGTCAATTCTACCTTTCCACTACGATAAAGCCTGACATTTACACAGGGTTTGCCAGTGACTGCAACCTGTGAACAACATTCTCTCACTTCACTGGTAGCAGTTATTTACCTGACCGTGGATCATTCAGAAATGAAGAAAAAAACCCCCAAACCTGTGAGGCTTCTTTACCTTCCCACTTGTTCCTGGGTAACAGCCTGACCTGTTGAAAAGGGAAAGCTGTAGGAGGCCTGTGAAGTGTATTTAACTCCAAAGGTATTGCCTAAACTATTCACAGCAAACAGCTGAGCTAGCTCTGCTCGTGAACTTGGACAGTGCCCTTGGCACAGTACTGGTAGAGAAATACAAAAAGTATTCAAAGCTACCTTGCTGCTGTCTTGTTCCTGAAGTCAAACATGGAACAAGTACATTCAAATATACACTCAGCATATAATCTGTCTATATGATGCCTAGTGAAAATGGTCATATCTTCTGCCTCTAGCCCCTCTTCAACAGCCCTTATGCTAATGGTGTCAGCCAGTTACTCCCCTATGGCAGGCAGAGCTCATTATCACACTGTTCAGGCTGCCTATGTGTTCAAATAATACAAAACAGCCAGACAAGACAACAGAGTATTAGTATTCTCAAATTATCCAAAGTTGAGAAAAGTCCTCTCCTTAACAAGATTTTCTGTGTTGTCAACAAGCTTTTCCTCAGGAAATCATGTTGTAATATTGTAGCAAAGCTCACAGTGCATGAGTTTGTTTTATAATCATTGACTTATAATTGAATTATAATTAATTTTACTTTTAAACAAATCATAGTTCAGTCACTTTCTCATAAGCACCAAGATTAATTTGTCCAAGTGAGGCAGCCAGCACCCAGCACCAAAATGTATTTACCCATGTGGTCTGGAAACACTATCAGGATCAGTCCATCAAGTCCTCCTCCTGTGCTCTCCAAAGCTTGCCGAGTATGTGCTGGGTTTGGATGGGCCTTTAGGAACTAACAATTGTCATCATTTTTCTCTCCCCTCCTGTCTCACCTTCCTGCATCATTAGGACTTAATATCCTTTATATCCTTATTTGGGTGTCTTAACAAGCATTTTCTGCTCTTACCCCCATGTAGGCTGCTCCTTGTTAGGCTGCCCCTTGTTTTTCTCATCAGAGTATCCTGAATAGCTGCAGATAGATGTGGATGTGCCAGAATCTTGACAATCTGCTACTGTAAAGGTCATCAGCACCTGCCATTCTGATATCCCTTCCTTCTGCCACTTCCACATCTCAGCCCTCCCATTCATAACTTTTTTTTTTTCCATCTCTGTTTTAAATTAACTTTCTACCGAGCAACGTCAGGGAACACAAGATTTCAGTTACAACCATCATCAGGACTGCATCCCAGCTGCATAAAAAACCCCCTAAAATAAAAAATACATTAAATAGCCTATCAGATTTTCTGTCTTTCCACCAGTGTATAAGTTTCACTCAGTGCTGTACTTCTGTGCAGATCTTTTCTGAGTTTAACTGATGGCAGAGCACTGGTAAATGCTTTACCAATTACACTCAGCACTGCAACTGTTGCACTATCAAAGCTAAGAGCAGCAGCCACCTTCCAATTGAACAGCACAGTGCGTTAGTGCCTTGCTGTTAGAACAGCATTACAAAACACTTGCAAAGTTTGATTTAAAGACTTAACCTACATTTTCTCGACTAAAGCCATCAGTTCTTATTCTGTACTTGTTGGCCAACAAGAGAATTCCTACCCATACGTGAACTACTGTAGCCATAAGGTTATTTTCCTTCCCTGATTAAAGATATCCCATTGTTTCATTTAGTTTTTTTGCATGCCTCTAGAGATTTTGGAAAGCAAACTCAAACATGTTCTACTTGGCATAGCTCTAAACCAGAGGAGACCAGTACCTGCATCCCTGCCTGCTTACCTGGAGAAGAGGCATGCAGCCTTTGCCAAGTGCAGAGCAAGACTGCCAAGACAATTTTTCTTTCAATTAACATCTACAGGAATTGCTGCAGCTCCTCTCCCCTGGCCCTATGGGACCACACACATCCAATACAGATTTAAAAAAAGAGCATTCTCAAATGAAATGTCAGGTGATTGCAACCCAAGATATCTGCCAGATGACTTCTCCGCCACTCCGGCATATTGCCAAGAAATAGCTCTGACTCCCTCCATCTCAATAGCTAACCCAAGGCATCAGGACCACACTCAGATCATACTGAGCTCCTGGTCCCTAATAATTCACCTCTCAGTCCAGGCCCACACCACTTCATGATTTCATTGCTTTGAACTAGCTGTCATCAGCTTACAAAAAACCAAACAAACCCTGCCGCCTCAAATTTCTGATATGGTCAGAACACAAGATGTTCTCAATTGTTTTGGAAAAGATACCCAAAGGCAGATTCTATGCCCTGATTTAGACTGCTCGTTAACACTCACGCCTGGAAGCTCAACTAGGATGGGAAACTAAGTAACTCAGTAAAGAAGGGCTAAGAAAACTCAAACTGAGAATCCAAAACTGATTTTTTCTCTAACTTGGGACCCACACTAGAGAAATGATGAAATGCCAACTCAAGGGGTACGAGGAAGAGAATTCATATTTAGAAAGCACTCATATGTTGCAATTTCAAGTATTACAGAGCCCATAAGCTGCAGTCTTTTCTTCAAAGCAGAAGCTGACAGTATGCTTGGGGAAGAGATGATCATAACAAGCATAACAAAATAATTAATAGTTGCTCCTTAACTACTCATTGTGTAGGTACCTGATACATCATAAGATTAAGTAAGTCTTCACTATTACCACATTTCCTCCCAAATCTCTTATCTCTGCTTGACTGAGCTTTCTGCTGCAGTTCATTCAAAATGGGGCAATATCTCTAGGAAGATATGTTTCTATTCTGATAGGCAATAAATGTCCTACAGCTGCTCCCCTGATTTCCTACAGGCATGGAGACACATATAAGATATCACAAAGCAAGTAAGAGAGCGAGCTTGCAGTGCACAAGCTCTGAATACCTCTTGTTATGGGTTTCAGAGGGAGAAACAAAGAAACCTGGGCTTTCATGCTGACCACGTCCCCATCTCTCCACCTCTCATGCTTCAGTCCCCATGTCTCCACCTCAGCCATGGCAACCAGAGCTCAACTCAAGACCGTTATTTTCGGAGGGTCTCTCTCCTATAAAAGTTTTGTAAGAAAAAAGGCATGCAATCCCATAACAGACAGCTAGCTCTCTGAGGGTCTGCTCTTAATAATAGGAATGCTTTAAAAATTGAAAGATGTAAGCCTCCTTCAATGCCTTTGAACTTTAACATGATATATCACCCTATTCTTCTGATCAGTATCTCACAGGGAAAACATAACTACCATCAGAAGACCCAAACTCCAGGCTAGGCCACTCCAACCAACATTTCACAACCAGCTGCCCATTTCTGTAGCATCTTCAGTTGGGTACTGTTGTACTTCATCTTAATTTAACTTCCTGCTGGGATTTGTCCTTCTGCTCTTGATTTCCCCAGCAGAATCTAGAGCTGCACCTCCTCTGCAGCTGGAAGTAACACTGGCCAGAAGTAGCCAACCCAGGAAGCAAATGTTTTGGAGCACATCAGGCTGACACTTGCTTTGTCAAAGCTATTGGATGCCAGCAGTCTCCAGCCTCGTTGTTCTAAGAGCTGGCAAAAAAAAAAAAAAAAAAAAGAGCCCACAAGAAAGCAATCTAAAAATAAGACAATTGCAAAGTATGACAGTTAAAGGTAAATTATTTCCTGTAGAGGGTAATTTCCATACAAACTAAGTTCCTGAAGAAGGACATTAAGCACAGAATGCAACTATGTTTGGGAGATAAGTAGGCAATTTTCTAAAGATGAAGATGGTAGGTGCATAGAGAAAAGAATAATAAAGCAAAGGAAAAGGACACTCATCCCTCAATAGCCTCTTTTCTTGAGTGTTTCACGCTTCTGCAAAATGCAGATAGTCACAATAAATGCAGCAGGTTTTCACCAGGAAGAAACAGCCTCTCCTATGGACTAGGGGAAAACCTGCTAGAATTTAACAACTAGACAGCTTCTGAAAAAAGCCCACGCACCCTGTACTGAAAGATGAGAGGAAACAAACCCCACAATAATACAAGCACCAGCACACCCTAATTGGGTGCAGTGTGGCCCAGCTTATGCTGAAGTCAGTCTGCCTGCCCTGTTCATCTGGCACTTTGCAGACAGGAGATGAGGAGCAAACCTGAGGCAGATCCTGCCTGATGACACCTGCACCACAACATCTCTCCACCCTGCTACCTTCAGACAACTCCATCCTGGTAGAGAATAGCTACATATATACTACCAGTAAAGCAGTCTACTTACCACCTACCCAAGCCATGCTCCTAATTCAAGAAGAACAAGAAGCTCCTCTTTTTAGGCAGATCATGCAGTTGACACTTGGAAACACTGCATGACTGTCCAATAGCAGCAACAGCTCTTTCCCTCAGGGAAAGAGATTTGGGAGCCAGGGGTGATGCCAGCACAGGCACAGCCCTCACCAAAAGGCTAGTGTCAGAGGTTAAGCTCAGTGTCTAAATGTCTATCTATCAACAGTCCTGGACATGGCAAGCAATTAACCAGATATAAGGTCCATCTCGAGAGTCCAGTCAGGAGAAAGCAGACCAGAGATGTCTGCAGCATGGGCTCAATGTCCACCTGAGAGCCAGGGGCAGAGGGGACTGGAACTCAGCAAACCTACACCACAGCTGGGTTGCCAGGGCTGGGAGGAGGCCCCAGGAGAGGCTGCTAGGGGCAGTCAAGGCCTAGTAGTGCCCCCAGGACAGCTACCTCCACTCCCAGGTGAGGTGTCCCTTCGCACCTTACACAACCCCAGACACACTAAAATTTGGGTCCTCCTAGAGGCCCCCAGTGAGGCTGGTCAGGGCACTCAGGCCTGGTAGTGCAGTCACAGACCTGACAGTTAATGTCTGTGCACAATCCATGAGAGAAAGAAAATAAAAAAAGCCATCAAGAAAGCTGATGGACAGAGTAGAGGCTGGTGGATCAGAGCATTCCTGGGATCTACCAGTCTAACATGATGAATGGAAGAATACTGCCAGTGGAGTTGATGCTAGCAGCATCTCTACTCTGAGTTGTGATCCGCAAAAGAGCTTAATCCTAGCAGCTGAGTACTAGTGTGAGGAGATCCAGATAGTAACACTCACTTACTCAGAAAACTCTGGCAAAATGCAGAATCTGCATTCTGCAAGGCAGTGTTCTTGCAGGAACAAGCTTTCCACTTCAACAGGCTGAAGCATCCTTCCCATCTCTGCTTGGGAAAACAAGGACTCAGCTGTAGCAGGATCTCAGACACCATGGCACAGCAGTGGGGAAGCACAGATGTAAAAATTAGGCAGGATCTTTGGGGCACCAATCCCATCTCCCAGCAGCACAGTGGTCTGCAAAAGCTGCACCGTCCTCTCCATCTGTGAAGCAAGAATGAAGGTACATATCACTTCTCTGCAGTTTGAAAGTATCTTTTGTCCATTTGAAAGATTTCTTCAAACCTGACTAGTTGGTTGGCCCTAACTCCAGCACCTTAAGTTTCCCTGTTGGGACTGAAAATAAACTTTGGATTTCAAACTGCTCTCCTGAACTCACGAGAACCCTCTGTCATTAGGTACAGCTGATTTAACACTCAAAGACATTTCTGCAGCCAGAACATTTAGTGCTGAAGAAGCACCAACAGTTAATAGGAGTCTTGTAGTAGGCGAACAATTTTCAGGATCTGCCAGGCTGTGGAAGAGAAAGCTCCCCACCCTCCCCCCATTGCCGAGGCAGACAAAAGATCACATTTGTGAGCAACTCCAAGGGTGAAACTCTCAGAATACACTTGTGATGCACAGTCTCACAAAGTATATTTTTGTGGTGGGAATGCTACTCAGGCAAGTAATTCACTAGCTCACAGGATAACTGCTCTTCCCAAAACTACCTGGTGGATAAAAAAAAGTATTCTTGTTAATGTAATAAACAGCAGTAAAAGGAAGTCAGAGGTATTTGGTAGAGAGGACCTTAACTGGATCAGTTAAGTGTGTAATCAATCCTGTTTACAGACTGCTATGTATCTGACATTATTAATAAATCATATTCTTTTTCTTCCACTTAATTGCACTGACTGCGTTAACAAAATTAGAAGAGCCTAATAAAACACAAAGTGCAGATTATTTTAAAACCAAGATTATCAGCCCAAGTTACTGTAGCATACTGCTGAGAGAAAGCAGGTGGTCACAGGTGGCTCTGAGCCTCAAAAGGGAGCGACTGTCTCTATGTTGTGCTATAGGCCTTGGTTCCACTTTGATGAAGTACTCTGTCTACAAGCTGGCACAGCACATTTGTTTTCAGCACAATTAAAAGCTACAGTAGATCAGAAAACACCATTTTTATGAAAATCCACAGCAAGACAATAATTTACCGACTGACTTTATGAGCATAAGGATTTTGTCCTTTGGGCTAAAACCTTGTTATTTTTCATCTCATTCCATTTGGACTTAAATTTTTACACTTCTGTTAAGGAAAAAAAAATAACTACCACTATGCAGTTACATCTAACAAACTGCATATTGCATAGACAGGTGCTGTGAAGGTGTTATCATCTATTATCGAAGGTGTTACTATCTGACTTTGATGGTAACAGATTGTCCGGTGAGCTGTGTGCTTCTGCAGCTACCAATTTTTAGTGAGCCACTGCAGTACAGTGAAGGATTCATTAATTGGTATCAAGGAAAAGACTAAGTTAAACCTCATCTGAAGGCACAAAGATATACTGAGATAACTGCAGTCCAGAGAGAGAGATTTTCTGAAAATTAAAACATCATGTCTATAAAGCTTGCTGGTCAACAATGAAATTCTTCACTTAGGAAAAAAAACCACTTAAATATTTATCTGTATGATTTGTCAAATACTCTGTGACTCATTTTCTAGGATATTTAGACATTTTGCTAGAACCTAGGGAAATGGTGCTTCAGTTTCCCCATAGATCTTCTTGTCATTTTTGTGCGGCAGAACAATTTTTTGTAGTGCTGCAATACTTCATCCATCCTTACCGTTATGGTATTAAAACAAAAGCCTTCATGCCTGCAGGTTTATAGTTTACATCTTCTCCACAGACCATTCCCTCTAGGATCCCCTTGGTGCAGGAAATGAAAGGGCTTTCCTTGTACCCCTTGAAAAATTCAACTGTCACACCCCCAAAAAAGAACCAAGTGTTCAGGACCCATAAGCAATGTAACCCTAAGGCACTCTATTTTACAAGATCTCCCAAAAGATATTTCTTTCCAATACCTCCTGGGTGCTATACACTAGTGTTAAACAACTCATCTCATTTATTTTTGAAATAAATATGCTGTATAGATTTAAGATTGGGTCACAGTTCTTAAGAGATTTGCCAGCTTCTTCCCTTCCTCCCTGCACAGCTACCTCCTTTCTCTCTCTCTTTCTACATCTGCCACGCTGTATTTTTGTCATGCCCACTGAGACCCTTAGGATAAATTATCACGTTAGCTACCTGTTCTAAACTGCTCTGACAGGAAGCAGAGAGGCAAACAAGAGTATGTTCCCCACTATAACAGGAAAAAATAGCCAAGCTCTTCTTAGACAATAGAAATAATTCCTAGGGTAAAATTTCATTTAATTTCTTTAACCTCCTCTATATCAGAAATATTTAAACATAACCATGTAGAGACAGACCATGCAAGTATTACACAAAATCAAAATGAAATTTGTCCATAATTGGGAAAAGTAACTTGGGTAAAGTCGGAAGAGCCTAAAGAGGAGCAACTGAGTCAATTCATTCTGCTACATCTTTATGCAGCCCCTCTGGCAAACAGGTTGGGGGGGCGGAGAACACTCTCTCTCTAACTATGGTCTCCAACAGAGCATTAAGCTTTTTCATATTGTGCATCTTTAATAAAAAAGTGCTCTGCTGTGATAATTAATTTTTTCTGAAGTGATCTGGCTCTTGCATCTCAGGGACACGTGGTGTTAGAACATACCGGGCCTCTGGAGCTGTGGCACCTGCTTGCAGACTGCTTGTCCTTTTCCCTTTTCCTCACTGCACACGTAGCAGAGGTAAATTGCAGTTCACCAGCAAGGTCTCCCGCTCCTCCCTGCCCTCCACCCCTTTTTCCCCGCAGAGCCCTGAATTACACTTTCCCATGCATACAAATTCCTGCCCTTAGCTTGCTTCAGCCCCGGCCTGTCTCCCACTGTGAAAAAGGTTGCTACTTGTAATCATAATTTCTCAGCAAACCTTACAGAGGCGGCTCACACACCACAGCATTTCACTGGCAGTAAAAACCAACCTCTCCCCTCTAGTCTACATTTCTAGTGTACCTCTGCTCCTCCCAGCCTGTCCCAAGGGACATGTGTTGCTTGCTTTACATTTCAGAACACCCCCATTTTACCACAGTCACAATGACTGTGTTCAGAGAGTGTCACTGAGCATTACCTGCACCCTGCACAGCTTTAAAGCAGAACAGAAGTTGGAAGCCTGGAATGTTACTACTGCTCAATAAAACACTGGTATTAATGCCATGGTCCCTGCAGAGCACTTGAGTATTTCATCGCCTCCCACAGAGCAGGTAGACATTGGTTCTCCTAAGCATTTCAGCAGGTAAGACACAGGGAAGAGCGCTAAGCATTTTGGGCTAAAAGGTATCCCTTCCCACTGCCTCTGAACACAGGTTGGGCTGTGGCAGTAAGCAGGGGGAAACTGTATTTTTCTTATTCTAGTACTAGGAATCTTTGAGGAATACCAGAAGTATTCACAGAAGCAGCAGAGAAAAAAATCAGAGCGTCAAGACTCATGCGCTTGCTGGTTCCTGTTCTGCAAAGTCCTCATGTACATGTGAAGGTAGAAAGAAGTAATTTTTTTTTCACTGCTTGCCTTTCGCAAGGACATTAAACTTATGAACAGTCAGGCTGAAGGTTCTTCTATATTCTTTATTCTACTTGAGGAGTATTCATTCCTGTTGGAGCTTCAGTAGGATCACTTACAGGAGATACTGCTCCTCAGGTCCATGCACAGAGGAATTGCAAGCCTGAAATTTAGTTTTATTTAAAATTTAGTTGGAAACTATGTACCCACTATACTAAAAAAAAATTGCTTCTCCAATACATGTTCTTCAATACCATCAACTTCTCTAAAGAAGCACGTATTAGTTCAGAAGCACTCTCATCTATTTCACAGAATTCCCCACAATATACTTGTTTCAATGAAGAAAATTCAGTAAGACAGGTGCACCTTCTCCAATGCTCTAATTCCTTTAGCACCTCACCTTCTGTGAAACTGAGACTGGAGACCCTAACTCAGCAAACCATTTTCCCTACATCAAACTTCCACTAGAATCAAAATACTTGGTGAGATCAGGGTCCCTGTGGTTACTGATTTCTGCACCACTGAGAGGAAAGCTGGACAAGACAGTTATTTTTCAGATTCAGGCAAATATTTGAAGATAATTCAACAAAAAAAAAAAGCAGCCATGCAGAGCAAGATCTTACATTAAAAGCATCATCACCATCCTGAAATCAAACTAGCAACCTTTAAGTCAGACTTCAGCTGATCTTCAGACCATAAAGAAATATTTCTTCATTCAATTCATGTACAGCAATAGAAAACTAGTAGCCCAGAAATTTCACTTAGTCTGGTGTACAGTGCAACTGAGTCCAATCAGTGGCACAAGTGTGTCTTCACTGCATTTGACTGAAGCTCAATAAACTGGTGTAGATTGAACTGTCAAAGGCAGGGATGCTGTTACCAATTCCACGAAAGCAGAGCACTCAGGGGGATGAAAGGCAGCTGCCATCTTGCAGCTACACAGGAGTACACTGTTACAAACAAGGAATGGAGACAGAATTATTGATTAGTGCTTGTCATCCAACTAATTTGTATGAACTTAGTAGATTTTAAGAATTACACTTAACAGAAAGAGTCAAACTTCTCTCCTCCCACTGCTGCCAACCAGATTGTAACAGATGAAATTAACTGAACACTGAGATGAAGCTTACAAATTTTGGGAACCCTCTGAAGTTATTTTCCATTTAAACATATGGAATGTGTGTGATTTGATCAGGCCCAATTAAATGAGCTCAACAGGAGAGTCAGCTGGTATAAAATAATTTGCATGGAATGAAATCTGCCCTATCCTTCAGCAGTCCTGTTCCTCTCCACACACATGTACACTTTCTTAGCCTTGTACAGAGTTGCTTTAAATAACAGGGTATCACCTATCAGAAAATCCATTAAAGCCACAACAAATTAAAATGAATTCGCATATGCCAGACTCTTTGCAATATCTCATTCCCAGACATTCATTAGCTTCCATGTGAAGGAAGGTAAAAATGAAATTCAAACCAATAATTTCTTGCTAGTTTGAATAGTCAAAAGCTGTTCTTAAGCACTTGTGGAGATGCTGTAAATGAGAAGTGGTTTTGCTTTGTTTTAAGCAGAAGCCATTCCTGTTACAATTCCAAGGCAGAGACACAGATAAAATCTGTGTAAGCAAGCAACTCATTTGGGCTTTTAGTATTTAATCCATCTATTAACTAAGTACTATAGTACTTAGTAAGTACTCAAACTCATTCAAGATTTCAAGTAGGAGTATCAAAGATACTCAGAACAGTTTGCTTCCTCTTCCTCAGAGGCTTAATCTTGCTCCCAAAGACATTAAGAAAAGGACTAATAGGGAAGTATAAAATGCATTGGGACATAAAAAACAAAGCAAACCAATAAACTAAAGAGCAACCAGGATCCCTTCCCACTGCAGCATGGCCAGTCATCAGCAATTTCAGCATCAGCCAGCTCCATAGCTCCTGTGTGAAAGACACACCACTGCAAGCAATTCAAGACCAGTGCAAGTGTATTTATCCCAGGAAGAAGAATGACAATCCAAAAGAATAATACAAATATGTCCAGAGATTTAAAAATTATCAGTCAGTGGGGCAAAAGTAACTGTAAGCTGTGGAGAACATTGTATCTGTGATTCATTTTCACTCTGCTAAAAGTAATGCTGGGGCAATAAATTTCGTTTTATATCCAGCAGTAAATACCACTATAATTTACTGTAATTTCAAACAGAAGCAAGCAACTGACACACAGTGACATGTGCCATCATCTGAGCATAAATTCTTAACAGCACTTAGCCAGCCATTTGCTACAGAAAGATATTTGCCTGTTGGATTGTCTTTAATCAGTACTAAAAGAATTAAAATGAAACTTATTTCAAAATAGAAAGAAAATTAGATGTGCCATTTGTTCTCTCATATGTCTGAGATTTTGTGACTGCAGTCACATCTCATGTGCCTAAGGGTCCATTCCACATTTCTTTGCTGTCAGTGGAAGAGTTTGCTTCAAGGATACTGGATCAAATGGGATCTTGGTTTTGTTTTTTTTTTAAATCCCCCCACCCCCTCAACTTTGAAAGCTGAGAACATCACTGAACCAGGCCCCATTGTAGATGGCACTACACATTTTCCCATAGTTAAAACCGTACCTTCCTTTTATCATTCACTTTTGGGGTCTTATAATTCAAGTACAATGGAAAAAAATTAAAGGGATGTTTTCTCTCACCAATATATGATTTATTTATTTCTCATAAAACAAACAAACAACATGAAAACAAACAAACAAAACTCCAAACTGACATTAGACAAAAGATTTTCATGTCTTGTCTTAGAAAATTTTCACAGTCGTTAAAAACCTTGTGGAAAGGCTGACAGATTTCTCTATGTCCAACAAAGCACACAAGATACGAAAGAACATTATTCCTAACCCCTTAGAGAGGAACCAAAAGGTTCACACACCAGTAGACCATCCCCCTTTATTTGTTCTGATAGTTCACGCTATGTCTCTCTAAACAACCACAGGTCTTGCCTTGACAAAATCAAAACTCTAAGTTTATATATAAACACACAAGCAGTTTAAAACCAGTAAAAACCAACAATAAAAACACCACACACACAAAAAAAACCACCAAAAAGCAACCAAAACAAACCTCTTTTAGCACACGTGCCCCCCACCCCCTGAAACAAATCTCAGTGATAAAATCTGAACCAAAATAGTGGTTAATCGTGACACGACTCTGATGTTGAGTAATTTAATAGAATGGTAACATGCTAAATATTCACAAACTATTTGTTGCTTTACTGTTAAAAAAACCAAAACAACCAAACCAAAACAACCAAACCAAAACAACCAAACCAAAACAACCAAACCAAAACAACCAAACCAAAACAACAAAGAACCTACTTGAAACCCACCGGAATCCATGTGAACTAGACAGTACAAGAGCTCTGAATACCTTGGTCATGATCCTGCTATGCAGCTGGCCTTGCACACTGGCTTGGGTAAGCTCCTTTGCCTCCCTCCCCGTGTAAAAAGAGTCATTCACTTCCTTTGAAAAGTCTATCTAGAAACACATAGTCAACAAATATGGATCACCTATTAGTGCTTGAAACAACAAAATTATGTCAGTCCCAAAACCACTATGAAAACTGCCTCTATAATTCATCCTGTTACACATCACATTCCCAAAACTACGTGTTCTACCCATTAAAAAAAAAAAAACCACACAACCAAAAAAACCTAAAAATAAACAAAAACCCAACCAAACAGCAAAACCACCACATTTTTCACAGAGACTTATTGAAAAAGGATTTCTTAGAGTAATAGAGCATTGAAAGTTAAGGTTTTGCATAGGGACTATGCAAAATCCCTATGTATGCCTGTATTTAATGCAACTGAAAAGCTGTCAAATGTTGCCTATGCTTCTAAGAGTCTCTGTACTGTATCTCTGGGTCACCAACCACATCTCACTAAAACACACAAACTCCTGAGAAAAATTCACCAAACTCTAGGAGAGGAAACAGCATTTCTTCCATTAATTGCCATGATAAACTTTCTGCAGATCTAGTATTTCGTGTGTTTATTAATTTGACATAGGCAATACTGTATCTTCATTATGCTTACCCTTACATTACTCCAACTTGTATATAAGGGAGGATCCAAGTAATACCAGAGTCCAAAGTAAAAAATCATTTCTTAATATAAAGTAACATTATCGCTTAACTGACTTTATATAGCCTTTTGGCAGCACTGTATCTACTCTATTTGTATTTTAGTTCACATACCAATTTCAAGGCTCCAATATTTCAGCACAATTACAAATTAATGAGATAGGTAGTCTCTCTTACAGAGATAGCAGCAATCTGTAAAAGGGTATTAAGAAAAGGAGTAATTTATTGGCTCGTGAAGGTTCCAAGTGAGCAGTTGTATTAGCATGACAGCAGGAGGTCAAGAGACTCATTAGCCAGCAGTTATAACATACGCAGCTCAGTATTTGTATAGTAGCAGGATGTACATGAAACATACACTTTAGCAAATGCAATTACTGGGGTGCTCACATTGGCATTAACTTTGCCTACACTTGCCAACCCACCTGAAGCCCGTGGGTACCCACTGTGAGGATGGCTCATTGCTGTGTGCCTACAACAGGAAATCTGTTCCATATACCCAGCTTTATTTCATACCAAATTCAAGACAAAAATCTTGTCCAGTAGCACTGTGGGACAGAAACAGTCAGATGAACATCTGCTGTCCTCCTTCCCTGGGCATGGGATCCTAACAGCAGCAGCAACTACATCCTTTGTACCAGCAGAACACCAACCTGAACTCATCTGGATGAATCGACCCGAGATGAATCGTGTTAATACCTGAGCTCACGTTTTCAGTCTGAACAACAAAGGAAATATGGCTCAAGTTTGAAATCTGGGAGTGGGGTCAAGGGAAAGAGAAGGCAGATGATTGGATGAAAAGAGGAAAAACCAATGTATGTGCATAGGGATGGAGGAGACATACAGCAGCATGGCAGCATTTACAAAACACTCGTTCTCAGACTATAGTGCTGAAGGCCTTCACCTTGCATAAAAATCTACATGTATGACAGTGCAAAACTGAATACATGAACAGAAACGCTGTTAGATCCTGATAAAGTGGCGTGGCTCCACTGATATTCTGCTGGTTTACACCCACTTTGTAGAAATACACAGTTCTTGCATGAAAAAAGCAATGCCAACAGGGCGATCAGGTACTGTGTTTACATTGCCTTCAGGTTTGGCTGTTGTTTCTTGACTCTTCCCTCCCTCCCTGGTTAGACAAGCTGAATCCTTTGTCTGTGGAGCAAGGATTAAAGCAAAGACATACAAGTGGTTCTGTCTAAATCAGATATGTAAAATGCAATAATTGACTCTGAATGTGCTTCATAAACTGGTATCAGGAACACCTTAATTAATTGAATTTCTTCACATTAACTGTATCAAAGACTAATACATCAACTCTTATCACAACTGCACCACTCAAACACTTGAACCTCATTTCTAATTGAACACATGGGTACCTATGTGAAAAAGAAGGAACGTGAGCTTGGTCATTTTTGTAGATTTCAGATAGTCCTCCTTATTTTGCAAGAAGCCAGCTCTCTTATGCATTGGGTTATTTCTCATTAGGAGTTGATTTATTATTTTTAATCAGAATCATCAGATATTGCCTTCTCTTGGAAGTATTTTGGTCTAATTTTGATCTCATCTAAAAATGGCAATTGCAGACTACCAAAAAACGTCAGTAGGAGAACAGAATCATGATCAAATTTGGAGTCCAACACTAAGCAGATGTACAAAGGTTTCAGTCAGCTGATACCAGGGTTATTCAGATTTGATAACAATCTCAACTTTTGACACTCCACCTCAGTAATGTTTTTTTTACATAACACATCATTACACTGTAGAAAGAATTGCCACAGGATGTTTAGAGGCCAAGAGTGTATTAAGGTCAATCAAGACTACTGAAGAGATTAACAGAAAACAGACTCATTGGGGAACGCTGTCAAGAGTTCAATGCCATTTCTAAGTCAAGGTACTCAACTGAAGGTAGCTGAAAAGACAGGCAATTCCTACTATAAGTAGTTACATTTTAAAAAATAAATAAAAAAGCAAGCTGCATTGTAACAGTAAAACCAAGTTTAGATTTTTACTGAAATCCTAGTAAGCCACAGCTAAATAAGAGAGAATATAGGTTGATCTGAAGTAGCTGTTGGCATATCGGTGGAATGCAACATCCAGGACCAGGGCTACTGTCTCCTCTGAGCAATACCCAAGTGTTTGCACAGATGGCAATCTGAACACAGACTTTCCACGAGAAGAGGTGCTTTGCCACAGTGGTAGGGTTTCGATTTTTTGTTTGTTTTGTTGGGGCTTGGGTGGTTTTGGGTTTTTTGTTGTTGTTGTTGGTTTTTTTGTTTGGTTTTTTTGAATCTTACTCTGTTGCTTTCAAAACCCTCTGTTCTGGGAGGAGGAGGAGTCTGTTTTCTATTTCTCTGAAGGGCAGAGGCAGCTTAGTGGCCCTGGTGACTTCTGCTCCACACCTCCCAGCACCACAGCACAAGGCACTGCTGCAGGAACAGGACATTTCCACAGAATTTCTCTCTTTGATCAGGACATGTGCTGGCCTAAAGCTTGAGAGCCCCAACCCGAACAACAGCTGGCTTAGCATCCTCAGTTAGAATACAGCCTCCACTTGAGGAATTTGTCATGAACTGCTTGGGCTCTAAAAGCATGCATAGCAAATTCTTTCTTCTAATTCCATTGTAAAAGAGAAATGAAGGACTCCCTTATGCTAAACCCCCTTTCTCCCTCACTTCTTATTCATCATTGCCTCCAAAAGGAGAAAGTTGAATCCTGAATTGAGGCTGCACATAGAGAAACATTTTAGCAGACCAAAAAGAGCCCTCCACCTGTACTGATATCTTGTCCTAATAATTGTATTCAGATGCCAGGTAAATCAGAATTAAGTGCCCTACAAGCCATAGACACACACATATAAGATGTCCCTGTCCTAGATGGCCACTGTGTCCTGGCTGCTTTCATGCACACCACAAAGCCTACGTATGCTGCAGCTATCTCTGCTGATATACATTGCACAGGTTTGGGTTTATCACATTTTCATGGAAATTCAGTTCAGTGCTCAATTTACCCTTATTTAAATGCTAATTTCAGAAAAGTGGTTTAACAAAGCAATTATGAAAAAAAAAAAAAGGCTCTAATCTTCCACTGGCTGAGAAGGGAAAACTTCAGAATGCAGTAGACAGATCAACCATGTAAATGCAGTATGAGCGAGGTGGTTCTTAATGCATTCGGTCGATAAGTGTTTCGGTTACAAAGGTGACAATTCAGGCTCCTTTCCTAAATATGTAACAGCAAAGAATAAACAAAACACCAACACTTCATGCAAGCTTTAATAATTATACTTAGCAACCCCTCTTGTTTTCTATACTTAACACTCGCTCTTGTTTTCCTTCTTAATGTATGTTTATCCATTTTATTTAGAACTTCTGACTGTAAGATATAATCAGACACTTCAGAAAGCATTTTGCTATAATTGGACTTAGTCAAGTTAAGTGACACAATTTAAAATGTTTTAATGTTAATTCTACCACTGCTCTCTGACAGAGCTGCAACTGAAGCTGATAGCGCCATGAGTTCAAGATGCCTTCACCTACTAAAATCAAAATGCACTAGTTCTACAAGCTTTCCAAAGCCTTTTTAGGTAAAAATTAAACATACATTTCTCAGGGTAAAGCTAGACAGAAGACAGAAGTGATGCAAGGGAGCTCTAGGCCAGATATTCCCATCTTAGATAATTTACAGTGCCATTAGAATTTGCAACATCTTTCTGCTCTTGAGAAAGGTAACGTGTAACTGACAGAAATCTGTGTGATACTGTCCAATGCTCAATCTTCTGCCTCTAAATCTCTGGAATTTTATTTAAGTTTAATACATAGAGGATTTACTGCCATTGTTGATTTATGAGTTACAAACACTGACTTTTTATTTTCTAAAATCTAATAATCTCCATTTCTTCTTCCAGAGACCTGTTACCTATCTTTGAGAACCTCCTCACTGATGTTCTGTCATCTTTTCAACTTTCCCCCAGTGTTTTTCTGGTTTCTCCCATCCCCTCCTACTTGTGTTGCCCAAAAATTGTACAATCTGTAGGGACAGGACGATGAGGGAGGAGAACAAAACAAAGGCACCTACTCACCACAGACAGGAACCAAGGGCTGGGAAGAGTCTAAGACAAGTGGTCAGGAAGGCCATGAAGTTAATATTCACCTTTTGGACTGACTTTTCATCTGAAGAGTGTCCATTAGTAATAAACCCATCAAATTATAACAGATGATGCATCATTTGTTCTTGTGATAATTATTTCATGAGAATTAATTGATGGTTATTTCCAAAGCTCAGCTTAGCCTTTCTTCTGTCTGTCGCTCCTCAGTGCATCACAAGACATCTGCATTCACAAAAGGTTCACAAGAGACATGCACAACAGGTTTCTGCTATGCAGTTGAGTACTGCTGTACTATAGAGAAATGTAATGCTTGCGAAGCCCATGGAATGACTCCCATTTAAGCTAATGCAAATTCCATGTGCAATATAGCTCTGCAGCAACTGTGGTTAACACTACAGAGGCAGTGCTAGACAACAAAACTAGGGGGTGCAGGGACGTGCAGACCTTTTACGTAAGCCATCAAAAGAAAAAAAATATCTGCACTGGAAATCTTGAGCCATCTAAACATGTATTAATGTCTTCCATATGGATTTCAAGCAATCACTTGAGAAGCACAGTCAAATGAGAAACAAATTGTTTTTCCATCATCCATCCAAAGCACGTAAATATGGCATTCAACTAGGATGTGTATTTCTAACGTGTCTAAACCAGTGGGCAGCTATGTTGAGCCTTCCTGTTGCTAAAATAAAATACACAAGCCATTGCAGCACTTCCAGCTCATGGGACTAGGAGGGCCATGTCTCCAGAGATAGCTAATGCACTGCATTTCCCAGAACACAGGGAAAAACTGCAACTCCAAGATCTAACAGTTCTTGGGCTACCCAGGGTTGTGTCTTAAGAAAGCAGATCTATGATGTTCGGAGTCTGTGAAATGTACCCAGTAATTCCAGTTACTGGACATCTCTGAAGACAACTTTACCTTTTCCTGAACCCTCTTGGGGCTTTAAACAAGAAAAAGATGTTCTCTAAAAATATAACAATACAATGTGGGGAAGGAAAAGCGTTTGAGAGAGATGACACCAATTCAGCGCAAACAGTCACACACCATCCGCCACCCCTTCGACCTCTGTAACTGAATTTTATTTTTGTGTCTGTCAACAGTTTGAATCTCTCTGGATTAGCTTTCTAAGCACTGGGGAGTGAAAAATACACAGCATGTCTGCAAATTAGCAAGAGGTTGCATCTCTAAAGCCAGGAAAGAGTTTCCTTTCATGCAAGATAAACTTTGATGGTCTCCATTTTCCTTACAGTCCACTGTAGTTTCCAAGAGATCTTGGTGACTGTGAACAAGTGTAAAGAATGAAGGAGAAGGGCTAAAGAAGACAATGAGGATGAAGAGTAAGTTATGGTCAAAAGACACTTTTTCTGAACTTAAAAACCTTGTTTCTGAGACATAAAAGGGTCAGGCCACATTCTCACTTCCATTATTCAAAGACTGAACAGTTTAGCTCCACTTCACAGCAAAAGCAGTGCCCTTCTGCGAGGTGAAGAAATGAGCATTCTCTGGATCAGCACTAGGCAAAAGACTCATTGATACTTATGCACAGGAAACATTCATTTTAATAGTCAACAGTGTTCTTCAGAAATCACTTCCATGCTTTATTCTGCTGCCTGAAGACAAGAAAAAACCCAAGCCTAAGCAGCTCCAGAAATCCACAAAGATACCTGCACAAAATCTGCATGTGTTGGGATAGTGCCTGCAGTCGTGGGGAACTGCAATGAAGATGAACCGCACCAAACAAATTCACACTGTGCAGAACAAGCTAACAAAGAAAATTCTTCATTCTCTCAGTTTAGTGCTATCAGTCTGGATGAAGAAAACACTCTGTGTGGCCACAAATACAATTAAGATTTCAAATGATCAGAACTGATATGCTTAGAGTTCATGTTCTTGCCAGGAGCAGCAAGGACCACTAGTTACACATTTCCTGTTTCAGTGCTGGCAGACTTTGTTAGTCAGCCATGACAAGGTTTCCTTGTGGCATTTAATGCAAGCCTTTAAGAAGTAAACATACTTGGGAATTAGTCAAGAGCATTCACTACACACTGCAAAATGAGACAACGAAGCAGCCAGTCAATATTAGCAAGGTCTTGACTAAGTCTAGTACTGAACAAAGTACCTTTTGAAAAACCATTAGCGAAAAGTGATCAAGGAAGAGCAATGAGAGCAGGAGCTCACCTCAACCTTCCAATGGTGATGCAGTATATGCATTGAATGCAAATAAATACAAAGATTTTAGACACGACTCATTTAAGTTAGGTAGGAATGTGGAGCAAAATGACAGAGTTTTACATTTCTGATCCCAGTCCAGGTTAATGCTTTCTATGGTGTTCTACTCTAAAAATGAGAGTTATAGTTCTAGAACTACAAACATTTTGCTCCGATTTAACTCAAGAATACATTTTTCAAGTCTTGCACAAATTTTAAAGCAATAAAGTCATAGTATTAAATTCAATTTGAACCTAGTCAGGAAGACGTTTACCTGACACAGTGTTCATTAAAATAAGGCTGCTATTTTTGTTTAAAGAAAACATGACAGCCATAAATACAGCTATCTCTCTCTGGATTTTCATCAATCAAATGTTTCATCCCATATATTGACCTTTTATAATCCTGCCCTTGGTTTCCAGAGTCATGTCTAAACATCAACAGTAGGGAGAGAAATGCTGAGTTAATACACAAACCCATCAAATCCTAGAATACAGGTCTGACTGAAATCCACAAAGCTTTCAGTAAATCAGAACAAACCTTTAAGTTTGGTCTGAATCATAACAAAACCACATGCTTCATTAAATTTGGATGGAGGAAAAGAACATATAATTTTGATTTCATGTGAGTTTATATCCATTACAGAAAAAAAAAAGATCCCAATTTTTAATATAGTCAGTTTACATTTGAATTCTCCTGTTTACTAATAATCAGAGCTCAAAACGAAGCCTATATAAGGAAACAAAAACTATTGTGCAAAACTAAAGCTCCTAAGTTTTACTGGGTCTGAATGCACAATTCTGCCAGATAAACTGCCCAAGTCCTTCAGTTCTGTAATTACACTGACAAACTCAGAATGAGTAGGTACAGTCAAATGAAATCATGGTTTAATACTTTAGAACTTAAATGAAAATAAGAGATTGTTGAGGTGAGTCATGGTGGCAGGAATCTGCATAAGGAGAGAGGTGTGAGATGAGAAAACCCAAATTCCTAGCACTTCAATAATCAGCACTATTTCAGTCAGTGCTTACCCACAGAGAGATTCCATGCAACACATGCAACAAATTTAAGTTACAAATCCATACCCATTTGATTTAAAGTAACTGCCTTGGGACAGTAAAGCAGCCTCCCTTGACAGAATTTGTTTCATTAAGGCTTTCCCAAAATTTACACACCACAGTAGTCACACTAGTTTTATTTCCAAATGAGTTAAAACAGCTTTTGATCTGGTAGAGGCAGTTAATTGCAATCAGAAGGGCAAGAAACTAAAATATACGTAGGTGTGCTGGGCAATTCATGTCATTTCAGCATAATTGTCCTACCTCCGGGTCAGCTCAAGTTGCTCCCACAAATGCTAACTTCCTCTGAAGGGCTATTTGTCATGGGTACTTGATTCTTAATCACCTCATCAGATCAACTGCTGCTCTGCCTATCCCTGCGATCATTTTGAAGGTTTCAGGGCCCTTCTACTGGTTAGTTATTGATCTGCTCCACTCCAGCTGCTATGCTGAAAATTCCCCCCAAAGTAAAAATGTTTATCAGTATTCACGTGATGCAGAAGAGTTCTATTGAGCTGAAGCACCTGCAAAAAAATACCCAAAGAATATTCAAGAACAAACTCTATTTGATGTTACATGACTAAATTCTGGAACATTCCAGAGAAGCTGTTGAACCTAAGGCTCTACATCTGCGAGCTGAAAACACCAATGTTGAGGTACTTCTGTACACTGCAGATCATATACTCACAATAAGGCTCCCAGTCCCTTCCACACCACCCAGTCAAGGGAACTGCCTACTCCAATTTCTTAGATTAATTCCCATCCTATCACACCTCTAGAGTACCCACAGCCACGGCACACAAGTCCTTTGGATAGGATTTCTGAAAGTCATTTTGAACATACCCAGGGAATGAATTTACAGCAAGGTTTGGCTTGTCAGGGCTGAACACACTCTTAGGGTAGTAGCTATAAGGTGTTTCTAAAAGTGGGCTCATAAAGGGAGGGACACAAAGTGATTGTGTGCTACAAGCGAGAATGCGTTTTTAGAAGAGAGAACTTTCTGCTAACACCTCTGCGTTTTTGAAAGGCAAAATTTCTACATGGTTGCATTTCTTACACATTTTCTAAGAGCTGGAAAGACATTAATATGAACCACGTGATCCTCAGTGTCCAGCCCACCAGTACATCAAGCACACCAAGAAGCACAGGCAATCTCTGTTCACAATCTTCAGAAAGGAGCAGCAAGACAAAGGAGAATCTCCCTGGACAGTCTGGAGTCTCACTGCTGAAACACTAGCACGGGAAAGAACCGCTCTGAGGTTCCAGCCTCAGTAATAATACATGGCTCAGTTTCAGCTTTCCAGAAAGGTCATAATTTTTAATTACTGTATTTGTATTTAAGCTCCACAGACAGCAACTAAATTTCATCTCTGCAGTATGTGTCAGACTATGTCTCAGAAGCATCAAAAAACAAAACAAAACCAAAACCAAACCACGCACACAAAAAAAGCCCCATCCAGCTGCCTACTTGCTCCCAGCCACGAGAAAACATCTATCAAGTCTTGGCATGAAGGAATTCTTACTCTGTTTTATCTGTTTCTTCCCTTAAAAGCATCACAGAAATAATTCACAAGATTCATAACCCTCAAGAAAAACCATTTAAGCCCTCTGTAGAAAATTAGTAATTTTTAGAAAACAGTAATTTACCTGAAACATACTTTGGAAAACACTTCTGCAAATCCATGTCATAAGACTGTGTCCAAAAGAACTGATAAATATATTATTCAATTCTTTGCTCTTTCTAGGTATAGACCTGCATGTGCATAAGAAAAACATGGGCACAAAGCCAGCAGGAGACACTCTCAGAAGAGCATCCCTCAGAGGCAAATCCCAAATAAAAAGCACCCATGGGAGAGCTGCAAACTACACGGCCCTGAGTCCCTCAGGTGCAGCCCACACTTTGACACTGCCCTAATCTCCCAAGTGAAGCAGCACGGCAGAGGAGGCCAACCACCACACTTGTTCAGCAAATCCAGGAGTTTAGAGCAACATCACAAGTTCTGTTTGCTTTAGTTCCTTTACCCTCAGCACGTGGGGACAGACCACCCAAGGATGAGTAACATCAGCACAGCCCTGACATGTCTGCACAGCACAGAAGTGACCCCAGCAACTCAAAGCAGCCTTCCATCCTTTTAGGGCTCTTTGGCACAACGTGAACAGAATCTGACCTTCAGGTCAACCCTTCAGAAACTTCTAAATCCCAGTGTTCTACCTGGATGTCTGCTTTTCTATTTCTACTGTTCAAACACTACACTACTGAGCTGAATGGGAGTTTGCTTACACCAGCTCAGCCCACCTCAGTGCCCTGTGAACAGCATACAGATGCATCTCTCTCAGGTGAAGCACTGGCTTGCTCTTCAGTTTGCTTCTGTTCAAGTCTCTTACTACAAGTACTCCAACTCCCTTCATGTATGCACACAGTTTTTGCACATTGCACTTGGCTTTGGGAAAACCCCAAAGCCTTTGTTCTTCCATGCTGCTGTTCAGGTAAATATATACTTTAAGTCTGAGCAGATATATTACACCTACGGAAGTCCTTAGTCCCTCTTGCCACAGACATAGTAGTCTGAAGAAAATATTCTGCTCACTCTCTACAACTACCTGAAAGGAGGCACCGGTCTCTTCTCACAAGTAACTAGTGACAAAACAGGAGGGAATGTACTCAAGCTGCACCAGGGGAGGTTTAAACTGGACATTGGGTAAAAAATTTTCACTGAAAGGAAACTGGAGGAACTTCCTTACTGTAAGGGTCACACTGGAATGGGCTCCCCAAAGAGGTTGTGGAGTCTCCTTCTCTGGAGATTTTCAAAACCCACCTGGATGCATTCCTGTGTGACCTGTGCTAGATCATAGGGTCCTGCTCTGACAGGGGGGGTTGGGCTCAAAGATCTCCAAGGTCCCTTCCAACCCCTGACACCCTGTGATACCCTGTGAAAGGGTTGTCAGGCACTGAACAGCCTGCCCAGGGAGGTGGTTGACTCACCATCCCTGGATGTGTTTAAAAGCCATATAGGTGTGGTGCTTGGGGACATGGCTTATTGGTGGACTTGGGAGAGCAGGATTAATGGTTGGACTTGATGATCTTCAGGGTCTTTCCAAACTAAATGATTCTATGAAAAATCAGAGACTGTTCCTGAGAAGCCCAGTTTCCAGAAGAACAGACAATAAAAGAACTCACCAATAGTCAAAGGCATCCCAAGCACTGCCTCATTCAATGGGCTGTTACAAACACCCACTTCCTTTGTATGCTTTTCAATATGGCAGGAACAAATTGAATAATCCTGACTATATTCCCAAAACTTAATTGAGATGGAGACCACTACATCCTTTTTCATTTCAGATGTTATAAAGCCTGTAGTCTGTCTCTGTGGTGGAGAGGAGAGGAAATTTGCATGTGTAAAGGGCATGGAGAGATGGAACAGACTCTCTTCAGGAAGACCTCTATTCACTGCTCTTACTCCAGATACACAGATGAGGCTCACTTTCTCTGGCAAGACTCCAGGGTTAATGCCATTTTTCAGGTGACAAGCAATCAGAGGGGAATATTTTAGTTGAATGGCTCTCACAGATATGTGTGGTATGGAATAGTGAGTAAAATATTATGGACCAGAAGCGAGACAGAATAAGAACAGACTCCTTGGATATAGTAGCAGTTCTATTGTCAACAGATCTAAAATTTTATGCTTTCATAAATAAGATGAAGGAATAGCACATGGAATGCCTGTGTTCTCTTGCCCATTCCTTTTTCCTTCTACACTTGACAGTATAACATAAGCAGTAAAGCCCAAGGTACAAGTGCCAATGAAATACCAATACAAAGATATATGGATATCGTTCATGGAAATATTCAAGGTCAGCTTAACTTACTGCCATTTCTCAGGCTGACAAGCTGAACAATTGTCATGGAAATAAACTATTTCAAACCAAAGACTCGATGCGACAGTCACTGGCAGTAACAGCTCTTGTCCTGGGGAAATATAGGGCCTCCCCTCAGCCTAACGCTACACACAAACAAGTGCCAGAAAAAGGTAAAGGGATGTGCAGAGGCACCAGGGAAGAACACGGGTATCATCCAGCACGATAAGTGTTAAACAACTTTGTAATTTCTTTCTCTTTTCTAATTAATAGATTGTAACTTATCTTACATGTTTCAGCTGGAACCTGCAGACAGTTTTTAAAAAGATTTAAGCTCTGAAATTATTTTAAAGCACCAATAGGATACGAACATAAAAACAATCTTTAAATAATCTGTTAATGCTAAATTAAAATTTCTTTAGAGTAAGAGGAAGTTAAATTACATAAATGAAAACACAGCAGTTAGACAATTTAAACAATGAACAGATAAAGATGGAAGCCGACAGGATACCAAGTAGCATCCAGGCTTAAAGATGAAAGACTCCCTTCCTCTAGCCATCACAAAGGCTACTTCAGCTATTTTAAACAACCATTTCAATGTCTTCCTACACAAAATTATGCACTTAATGAAGAAACAGTTAGGAAAACACCACTTGAGGTAGCCTTCTCCCTTTGCAGGCTGCCAGCTATATTTTTCTTAGCAGGGATTCTCATATCTTTTTCAGACCTTTGTCTCTAGAAAATCCTCTAACTACCAACGCTCTGCTTTACTACGTTTCTACAAGAAACCAAGTTTCCTCTTAAAATGTTCCTAGACAACATATTCAGTAACCCAGACCAGTACAGCAGACAACTTTTGATCATTATAAGAGTAACAGTTCAGCATTCCCTAGCTGTGCCTTTGATCACTTCCTGAATCCCATGATAAAGTCCATCTGACCACATCTACATATTCTACCAAAAGTCTCTGGTTAAAGCATGTTTTCCTCATTGTTTCCTGAATAGGATTCTCTAACTTGTCATTGCTAGAATTACCCACTTACTGTGCAGTAACACTGCTTCCAATACTTCCCCTTCTCTGCCCAAAATATACATTGCAGCCACCTCTCTTAATTAGATGTGCATACACTGAGCCATATCTTCCTTATTAACCTCTCTTCCCAGTTATGGGTAACAAGACTTTGCCCATCTCTGTTCTTCAAAGTGGCAACACAAACACAGAAATAAGCAGGAACTATGGGAAATGCCTCACTGTTTTCTCCCATATTTCATAATACTCTCCTCTTAATCTTTTATGTGATTATCTTTGTTTCTTAATTATGTCCATTATAATTATACACATCCTCCCATTATCAATCCCTTCAATTGCAGCCAACAATGTCTATGAAGAAAATCACAAGTATTGTAGGAAAAGGAAGGCAGGCAGGCAGATTTCCTGAACTGCAGTTAAGCACTGCTTGGAAAGTCTGGATTGACACACATCATGCAACCAGGAACACCACACCAACAGCCCACTCACTAGTAGCAAGCCCCTTTGACAAGTGAGGCTTCCTCAGTACTCCTCTCCCATCTGTATCACTGAAAACCTTCACTGAATATCTGTGATTTCAGGGGCTTGCATTTTCTCAGCTTCCTCTCACCAGTGCATTCAGACCTCATGATCTCTGCTGTTCTCCCACCAGCAATTCTTTCAGGGAAGAAGTTTATCCACCCAAAACTCATTAGCAACCTTTCTGAAACTCAGAGCAATCTCCAAGAGCTGTAACTCAACAACAAAAAGAAGGAAATAGTTTCCTGTTCCAGCCCCACTCAAACCTAGATCAGTGCTCAGTGAGGGTGCACTAACACTCAGCTTTGTTTATAGGGGTATGGATATAGGATGCCATCTGCACTCTTCAGTGTCTCAAACCCCAGTTAAGTCAGCGATAGTTGACACAGCCACTCCCCCACTGCTTCCACTAGGGAAGGGAAGAAATGACCCCCAAAGTCACTGGGGAAATCACGCAGTTCCCACCTGCCATCTCCTTCTGCTCTCTGAAAGGCCCTACAGTGAGCAGCCTCCACACCTTCTCTCAGAGACCTCCAAACACTCCTCAAACACCTCCCTATACTATGGCCCTGCAACCTCAGGCCTTTGTGTAAATGAGACCCAGAAACATCTATGCTGCCATCCTGATTGGGAAAGTTTTGTGCTGTAGTCAAGTTGCCCTACTAGACTTCTCTCCTCTACAAATCTGCAGCCCACATCTTTACTTGATCTACTCACGCAAGTGCCATAAGATAATCATCACCCACCACAGACTGCTCAAATTAGTCATAAAGCAGATACATCATAACAGCTAATTGGCCCGATTAGCTATTCTCAGTTGAGACCATTATCTGACTAATCTTTGCTTGCTCTTCTCTGTTTATGATTTTGCACTGAACCAGCATATCTATTCCCCAAAATACCTTTTTGTTCTTGCTGATTCTGTATTCTAAAAGCATCTAGAGCAGCTTGCATTAATAGAATCTGCAGATTTTCCGATTTCCTTCACTTTTCAGGAGGTGGCTTACAGTGTAATTTAGCTGAACTGACCTTGTTTAGCTTCAAATGGGAAACAGGCACCAATTCCTAGCTTTTATTTCACACTAATATAACTTATTCCATTCACAAAGTAGAACTTTTTTTTTTTTATCTCCGATCTAGACATATCCTGTGCTCAGCAACATGCTTGAAATGAAACAGAAATGACAGGAGTATAAAGCTTTAGAGTAACATAGACAGTTATCTTTTTATTTCCTGTCACAGAGATTTTTAAGTAGTATCAATATATGGAAATACGAAGGAGTGTCCAGAACCATCATTCATGGTCAGAGTAATGAATTATCAGACTAAAAACCTTGAACACTGAACTCCACTGACTAAACCTAATACCCTCAAATCACACCTGGGTTGCATGTTCTGCAACAATGGAAGACCCTGGTACTGCCCTGTTGTGTGTCGCACCCCAGGCATTGCCATGTATCTGAAGGAGACACGAGCACACTTGGTTCATCCCTGTTACAACACACTGGTGCTTTTTGTGAGCAAGGCAATCAGGTAAGACACCACTACCTGTGGCAAACTCAGGTGCAATACTGGAGCCCCTTTTATCATAGTGGGTACTTGGAAGAAGTTTAAAATGATGATCCTAATTTCTCACCCAGAGCCAGTCACAGACAGTGCTTTCCTGAAGAATTAATGGCACTCCAGACCTTGCCCAAGTGCACTTCTGTGCTAGGCATCTGAGTGACAATAAGGAAGACTGTTCTTCACATGAAGAAGGAGACTACAGTGCAGGTTTGAGCCTACAGCAATAACCTTCTATCTGTTGTTATTAGGTAACATGAACTTCATTTGTTTAAGTGTTGGTAGGTGCACAAATCCATTCAAGTGCACTCAAATAAATATTCAGGGCATGATCTTTAGAAGCGCTCTGTATCCAGAGCTACTCTTAATACCAAGAAAGGATGCTCAGTGCTTCAGTGGGTAAACTGGGGGACTCAGACTGGAACGTAAGCGAACAAACACTTGTTACAAACTTGCTCATGCTTCAAACTAGGGGTCACTAGCTGGTCTCCTTCCAAAGCCAATCTTGTTTACATTCCTTCCTAAATTGGGCAATGGCCATTTCAAGCCCAACAGCCACACAATTAGAAACTCTTTCACTCACCAGCCACAAATCCTTCCCCACCAGCAGGCTCATGACTTGGATACTGCAATTCCTTGACTTGGGGACAGGTATCTCTCAGTCTGTGAGGAAAAGCCTTAACTCTGAAGTGCCAGCTCTTCATCTTTTACATTTTCAGAGAAAACATGTCTTGTTTTCTGCTAGGTTGTCACTTACAGAGGGAAGCAGCTATCCCAAAAAACTACTCAGTCTCCTTCATATTCTCAATGATCTCCTTGCCCTTGATGCCTACAAGAGAATTCGGGGTGAGATCCCCAGTGTCTTGTGTGTTAAACGACTAACAACAAAGTCCTGAGGCACCTCTGGGGTTCAGGCACTAACACAGAGCAAAACCAATTCTCCTCTGGGTTGACAAAAACCTTACTGATGTATGCAATAATCTAGAGGGAAGAGAAAAGATACAAAGAAAGAAAACAGCTACATACCCCTAGCAAACAAAACTAAGTGTTCCATGGAGAGGTTCTCAAGGATGTCAGGCTGCATATCCAGGGGACAAGGCACTGATCAGCAGAAATGATCAAAAGAAGAAGAAAAGCCAAACTTTACACTGAAAAGACAGAAGAGAAAGCCACGGACATGGAGCAAGTATAAACAATATGGCCCCAGGAAAAGTCAAAGACGACAGCTTTTAAGTGAGATTTCTTGAGTCCTGCTGTGGCCAGGGACACAAGTCTTTGTAAATTCTTTATAAATACATAGGACTGCATCAAAGTCACCCATATTAATTTCTCATCTTAAGTGGAACAACTGACAGAATGCCTTCCTCCTCAGACTTTTTTATTAGCTTCTTGGGCCAAGAGAGGCCACAACAATAATAATACTCTCATCAAGGAGATGATACCTTGTGCTAGAAAACATTACTTGAATGGATTGAAAGGACAAAGCTTTTCTAGCAGCAGCTTGGTATAAGAGGATCTGATTTTTTTTTCTTCTTGAATATAGGCAGTTTCATCCTCTTTTGCTGTTAACAGATGGATGCGTGTTCCAGTCCTGCATTTGTAACATATAAATATATATATTTAGTTTACCTGGATGATTTTCTCAGGATTTATACTGTTTAGGACAACTGCTTTTATTCTTAAAGTAAGTATCATGACACTAACAGAGATGATTGTAGGCACCTGACATATAAGGTTTGTTCTTTATTGTCAGCAAGCACTGACTGAAGGCACATTGCTCCAGTTCTTCAGGTGAGGACAAGAGGAGAGGGGACGTGGAGACTAAGAGAAGCATTTTGCACAGCATCAGAGAGTAAATCAGTGAGAAAAAAGAAAAAAAAAAAATCTTGCCACATGTTAAGATTAATTCTTTGCAGCTTAGTCCTGTTCTTTGTTTCTGAGCTCAGGACTGGGTGCAGTTCATTACCCGTGACCCCTGCATGGTGGGAGGATCCCCTACCTGCTTTAGAGGTGACCCCATACAGCAAGGACAGTTCTGTCAATCTCAGTCCTGCCCATGGAGTCATCTGGTGGCCAAAGGCCAGCTGCCCTGGAGCAGAAAACACATCTCCTGCCACCTCCTCACTACTCAATAGCTACTCTAGCTACCTTGGGAGCACCTAAAATATAAGATCCCTGCTTCAGTTAACTGAGTAATACAATTCATTATCTTCATTAGAAAAATAAAATCCCAGTGAGCTAGGAGACCTCACATCCTGAAGTACCATTTTAATAGTGAGGATATAGTCAGTTAGAAAACTGAGCCATAGTACATTTATGCTGTTCTCAGGCTGAGGTGTATGCCAAACTTCATGTTCCCTTCAGGTAGAATCATGAGCAAGGCTGAGCCCTCTAAACTCAATTTGACTAGTACATCTAAGGAGGAGAACACCAAAACTGGGAGCAGAACCTGCCTCCCAGTTTTTGTTAAAAGAAATCAAAATATGTGAACAGTCAGAGCCAAAAGCCTTTCTTTAAAAATTAGGCAGTTGAGATACTAACAAATAAAGAGGAGGGGGATATAACTGTGAGAAGTTTTCCTTTTTCCAAAGTTTTCCCCAATTAAAAATAAAAGGGAGGGGAAAAAAAAAAACAAAAAAGGAGACTTAGAAGTTTTTCTAAACTTAAAAAGGAAGAAGCTACTCTCTAACAAACCTGATAGATGGGGTCACATACACGAGAGACAGATCATTTCCCAAAAGAACCAAAACACTACCGCATGTTGCTGTGAGAACAGAGAAAGGTAACTCCATGCATCCATGTATCACCAAAAACTCCACAACTTACAAGACCTGAAGGCAATCACAGGGAAAATGACAGCATTTTTAGTACTTCTTCGGTTCAAAGCTTACCAACTACACCACTATGGCAAAAGTTTCTGAAGGTGGTGTTTTGGTTAGAGTGAGATTCTTGGTATTCCCTCGTGGTTGTGACTTTCCCCACCTAAGCTGTCCTACATGAGAATCTACCCTAGATTCTAGGGTCAAGACAAACATTAATGAATTCCTCAAAAATAAAAGTTCACAGTCACCCAAGAGAAGAATTTAATTCTGCAAAAGTCATGCACAGCAAAAAAAGGCTGATTCATCTGCAATGCAGCTAACCCTTAATTGCTTGCTTACACTGTCAAGCTCTGTCTTTGCAGCACCAACTCGCTGTTTGCTATTTTGACTCCCTATATGGCTTTCCAAGGAAAGATTGTTCTTACAAAGCACTGAAAGAAGGGTAGGAGACATGAGATCAGTCTCCCACACATTTCATATTACGTATAATGAGCCTCCAAATTCAGAGATGTCTGAGGAAATTACATTCCCTTACGGCAAGGCTGGATCTTGCTCCAGAACACAACCAGATTTGCAGGGAAGGCAAATTTTGCCATCTTTGCTTTCTGCCTTCTTGTTGCTAGTATCCAAATGAAAATTAGCAAAGGAACCAAATATATTGGCAGGACTGAAACGTACATGTATTCAAACTGTCCAACATTATTAGCAGTATGAATAAACCCATTCAAGATAGAATCAAACTCCTTGCTGGGCAGAAAGGCTATTCACAGGCAACCACGGAGAATTTGCACTGTAACTCCAGTATCGTACAGCTTCGAATTGTCTCATTTGAGATGTTTAGATAACAGAGTCCCCTGAGTTTTTGTATTCTGCTCAGTGTGCATCAGTACAATAGGCAAAGAAAAACAACACACAAAGTATTAAGATACGCTATCGCTTCACAAACACGAGGGAACATGGAAAATGCTCAGAGGTGAGAATGGCTTGCCCTTGTCCTTACAGCTTGTAAGCAATCAGCAGGGCTGTTGATATTCAATACTGAGTTTCATAAAAAGCACAAAGTACAATTAAGCCACCAAAAAAAAAAGGCTGGAGTGTCCAGGGTTTAATTGCCATCATATCAGATGTTTGAATGTTGATAAGAGCAAGTGTCAAACACAAAGAACTGCATGCAGTACAGTAGACTTCAGGGACTGCCTATTCATGAGGTTGATCAGTGCCTAGCAAAGTGACAAGTGGGAATTACAGAGAGTTAATATACTTATGAAACCAGAGCCATTAATTTACATGGATCCCAAACAAATTGAACACAAGCAAGAAAGTCAGTAGACTGCTGTGAAAACAGGATACAAGAGCAGATAGAATGAGAAAGTAAGCACAAAGATCACTTAGATTAAGCATAAACCAAATCCTTTCTTTCATTTGAAGGACAAAATCTTCCAGATACCTTTTAACAAATGCTCCCCCAGTCACATTAGCATTTAGATTCAGCTATACCTAAAAGACCTAATCAAATTCCATCCCATGCTATTTTCAAGTTTATATACACAGAAAGACAAGTCTTTGATCTGAAAGGAATAGAGAAGGACAAGACAAACAGTACAGAAGTAGAAAGCATAGGGCCAACAACAGCACAGTTATGGTACATGCCTATGTCAAACTGTGACAGCTGAGCCTTGCAATGGTCTGTTTCAAAAGCTCAAACCCTACATCTTGTAGGAACACCATATATAGGAAATAAAAACCCATCAACCAACCATGTACACACACACACAAAAAAAACCCAAAACAAAACAAAAAACCAAAAACACCCCCCCCCACACAAAAACATCAAACCGAACAAACAAAAAAACCACAACACACACACACGCAAAACCTAACAAACAAAACCCCAGACCACAACAAACAAAAAAAGCAAGAAGTACACACAGATCTTCCAAAGGGCAAAGCCAGTATCTTTAGTGGAAGACATTTTCATGACCAATTCCTAATATTGATATTATGCTACCCCCTGTTTTTCAAGTAATTCTGCTTCAAACGTAACCAGCAAACTTTCACTGTCCACACACTAGGACACGCCTCAAGGTGACAGTCAGAAAGATGGGGCTTGCAAGATAATTTGGGCTAACTTTTGCAAGAACATTATTACTCCCAACCTTCAGTCTGACATTACGTATTTCTCTCTCTGCTGCCACAAACATGCAAGACTACTGTGCACAACAGCCCAAAGAACACAGACTTCAAAGATTAAAGAAGTAGTATTATTTAAGGTGTGTAGAATACAGACTTGACGATATGACAAAGACTCTAGAACATGGAGTTCTTGCAGGAATAGCTCCACTAGAGTGATTTTGGTCAGGCACACCTTCAAAACCCATCTTCTTTTTTACTGGCTTGATTGATGGCTGGATTGATTGCAACACCTCACCATATCCTCCTTTGCTAGAGCTACTGGATTCCTGTCCAAAAAAGGCACATGAGGGTTCAGTAGAGACATGGCTACAGAATCACAGAATGTTAGGGCTTGAAAGGGAACTCTGAAGATCAAGGAGTCCAACCCCCTTGCCAGAGCAGGACCAAAACTAGGGCAGAAGACTCAGAAATGCATCCAGACAGGTCTTGAAAGTCTCTGGAGAAGAAATCACTATTTTTTTTAATAGTAAACAGCCTGATCTCTCACTGAAGGAAAACTAACAAACCAACATCTCTTTATTGATACAACACAGGTGCAAAAGGTCCTGCGGGTCAGCATGTCCTCACTGCACTAGAACTCGGACATGTTATGCTTTCAGACAAGATGCCTTAACATATACAAGCACTTCTACACCTACTTCATGGAAAGGGAACAGACCTATTCAGATGTTACAAGGCCTGCCCTCTGGACTTTCAAAGTCTCTGACTAAGGCCAAAGCAAATCAATGAATTCAACAATTAATTTAATCAACATCTGATCCAAATTTTGCTTCCCCTAGTTTGTTCTGAGGAACAGAGGAACTCTCTTGAGTTTAAATATGTCAGCAGAGCCAAAAGAGCTCCTGGCTATCCCATGAGCAGGGGTTATAGAACAAGGCTATTGACCTCTTGTCAAGGTGATTTATTTTCCCCCTGTGAAGTGCTGATATAAGTGCTCATGGATGAAATATAGGAAAGGGTCCCATACACCTCTCTAACACCTCACCACGCCACCCAACCCCCCCCAACCACCACACACCCTTTGCAAAACAGGCCCCCCCTTTCCTTCCATCCCTTTCCTTCCCCTCGCGCCGCAACA
>JANIJG010011860.1:0-17702 GCA_024611175.1 Megaceryle torquata | reverse complement strand
ATTTTCCACGAGGGCACTGAAAGTGGCAATGAAAGGGGTCTCTTTACATCCCTTCCCCTGTGAAAGGCGAGGTGGGTCCTACTTGGCTCGGCCCGGCGCGGCGGCGGCGCAGCCCCGGCAGAAGCGCGGCGGCCTCTTCTGCAGCGTCGAGGGTGCCTTCGAGAGCAAGACTCTGGACTTCGGCGCGCTGCGCGTCGGGCAGCGCCGCGCCCCGCCACCCCCCTGCCCCGGCCCCGAGCCCGGCTCCGGTTCCGAGACCGGCCCCGACCCCGACCCGGATGCCGGCAACCTCCGCACCGCCTCCGACGAGGAGCGACTCCAGGACGCAGCCTCCGCGGACAAGGTAGGGGCCGGGCCGGGCCGGCGAGGTGGGGGCGGCCGGGCTAGTCCCGAGGCCGGTGCGGGGCAAGGGGTGGGGTTGTCGGGGCCGGAGCTGTGCCGCTGCCCGCGGGCGGGCTCAGACGCGGTTCGCCCCGTGGTTAGCGCTAGCGGGGCCGCCGCCGTAGGCTTCTCGGCTCCGGCTGCCCGCGGTGTCCTCCCGCGTTCCCTCACGGGCTTTGCTGTCCTGTGCAGAGATCCCGCGTGATGCCAGCGGCTCTCCACCTCACAGCGTTGCTCTGGCTCACCCGGTGTACTGCAGTTGCTCTTTTTATACTTATATGAAAGAATATTTGCTCCACTCGCGCACTCTTCGGAAAAAAGGATTTTGGGGTTGTTACTCCAGATCAAGCTGATCCTTTTGTCATACTGACACAAATCAGAAGTGAGGGACGTCGCTTTGATCTGGAAGGGGTATCACTGAAGGTATCAGGCATGAAGTTTCTCAACTAAAGCCAAACTTAAGGCAATAATGAGATTGATGCCACCATATGTAGGTCCTCCTTCCAGAGATTGAGACTGCTGCTTTTTTGGTTCTGGTCTCAGCAGTGTAAGTGTGGCAGAAAGATGATTATGTTAATAGTGTTCATTGAATTCCTCAGCTGGGATTTCAGCTCATTTACACATGAGGTAAGGCCACTAGCTGTCCTGTTTGTCAATGAGTTCATTTGGGGCCGAATTTTTTAGTAAATACCTTGAGGGCACTGGTTTTCAAGGGTGAGCAGGGCAAATTAGTAAAACCCATTTTTTAAAAACAGAAGCAAAAATCACAGAAGTAAATAACAAGCCTGCAGCTTGGCCTGAAGAAGTGGGGTAGTTGTGTCAAGGTTCTCGGTTTGTGTCTTGAGTATGAACCTCGATAAACTCTAGACATTTGTGATCTGGAGGACTAACCTCACCAGCTGGAGCCTGGTGGGTGAAGTGGAATGAGTCGTCCTGTTTTCGTTTTGGAGAAAAGCGTCAAGCTGTCCTTAATGTTTGCTATCTTCTGTAGGAATTTGTCGCTGTGCAATAGGTTGCTTTGCGGTCTCTTCATTGCACTTGAATTTCTTTAGCCTCTGCTTTTTTGGTTCCTTGATGGCACACTATTTGGCTCCTTTTCTTGAGCTTCGCTCCTTTACAGCCTGTTTCACAGAGTCAGGAGCAAAATTAACGTCATTCCTGTCAGTACAGCCTTGTCCGTGTGGTTTGGATAGCAGCTGCAGAGCTGACCACTGCATTAGGAACTTTATGCTGCTTCTTGTTGGAAAAGAAACAGAAACTGAGACAGCCTGTCTGCAGGCTTTGCTGTGAGCACTTCTTTATTAGCCGTACCAGAAATTTGAAACGATCTTGTTCCCTTTTAAGGTTTTATGTAGGCCCTCATCTCACAAGTTTTGTAGCTGAGATTTTCCTTCAATAGCTTCTCTCTTCCTGATGATTGCTACTCCTAGATTTCTTCCTCTGAGGCCTTCCATCTGATAAGCATCAGCAACCAAACCCTTTTTATCTTTGTGTCTTGCCTAAGAGGGTGGGAGGCTTCATATATGTGTTCTTGGCTAGAAGGAGTCCTGTGACTTGGTACTACAATTTTCAAGTGTAGGAGTGTCACAGAGTGCAACAATCCCGATGCGAAACGCTCACTGTGTGCGCTGAGCTGCCACAGGGAGTCTGCTTCTATTGAACTCTGCAGATACAGAGCACACAAAGGCTCTTTTGTCAAGGCAAATCGAATTTCTTTGAGTAATTTCACAGATTAAGAAACAGAGAGAAGGGTTAAGTCATTTGTCCTTGACCAAGCAACTTGTTTATTGGGAAATGGGAAACTAAGAGATTTGCCTGTGCCCAGGGCAGCAGACAGAGATGTATCTTCTAATTTTTGCAGTGAAAATCTTCTTGGAAGGACAACAGACCAACATGTCTTTTTAAAAAATGTTTGGAGTATTTTTGTTTGTTTGTGGTTGTTTTTTTGTTTGTTTGGGGTTTTTTTGGTAATGCCATTAATTACAACTGCCTGGTGCTAACGTGATGTCATACAACCTGCCACTGTAATACAGGCCCAGGTAGATATTTCAGCCTCGCTTTGTTTTATCACAGTGTCTATTGGAAGGACAACAACTGAGCTGGGGCTGTGGGCACAGTGAATCCACAGTTCCACTGCAGTGAGGGATATGGCTAAGAGCAGTCAGGTTCATGCCTTTGCTTTGTCAGTGGGAATTTGAGCTTTGCCCATTGATTGAGGGCCAGGGAGAGTGACCGGTCACTGGGGCAGGGCCCAGAGTGGCACTGGGAGGAGGCCCTGCTGCAGAGGCTGCTGCCTGCCTGCCTCTGCAGGCAGAGGGGCTTTCTGGACTTGGACACATCCCCGTGCCCAGGACTTGCCTGAACGAGAGATGTGCCTTTCAGGTGCTCTTTGCTAAAGGCAGGAGGAGGCTTTCCCTGGTACAAGGATCTGCTGCAGCAAGGGTTGTGGCTGCAGAATACATAAGATTTGGGCGAACAATGTTGGGGGGCCAGATTCTTGCTGTAATCTAGACTATTCACAGAGACCTTATTTAACAAGAGCGATTTAAGTTGGTGCAGGTTTCTGTCAGTAGCAGCATATATGGACTCTACTCTTGTTCAGCTCTTCCCAGTTTTCCTTGAGAACTGCCAAGCCTTTTGTCTAACCAGAGGGCATTACAATGCTTATTTTACTGTAATGAAGTCAAGTTACTCTGTAGGTGACAGGCAACACCCTCTGAATTCCTGTGGTAAGGATCTTCACTGAAAGCTAGTAATGTGTGAATAGGTGCTGGAGAGCTGCACCTCTGGGCAGCTGCAGAGGTAACGTGGCTCTGAGGAGCAGGGAAGGGAGCTTTACACTCTGTACTCAGTACCTGGGATGAAGGTCAACCAGAAGTCTGTGACTGCCTCCTCCATGTACATCCTTGCTGCTCAACTATGCAGGGACCTGGCTTCTTCCTCCTCCTGGTCAGTCACACACAGGAGCACTCAGCTCATTACACTCACTCCTAGACATTTCATCCCATCCTGCTGCGTGGTTCTGCAATGAAGTCGTAATTTCCAAGGCAACTGGCTGTGGTCCCGCAAACACAGGATTGCAGCCTCACCGCAGGCTGGGGCAGCTCCATCAGCCCAGCAGCCTGAGAGGAGGAGGAGGAAGAAGCTCCTGCCCTCTGCAGGAACCAGGAGTGTGAGGGGCAACTACCGAGCAGTGAAAGTAGGTGGGGGGTTTCCATCCTCTACAAAAGACCTGCTGGAGCCAGGCCTTCGCTTTCTCCTGGAGGTAGCCAGTGTCAGATGTGCCTTGTCTGCTTGGTTGTGTGACACTGCTCAGATTCAGCTTGTGATAAAACCTGGAAAAACACGCAGGGCTGCCTCCAGTGGAGAAGGAAGCTTGAACTAACTCTGTACTCTCTTAGTTTTTCTGACACTTGTAAAATGTGCTATGACTTCAGCATTCAGCTTTTTTGTTTCCATTGCCAGTAATTTATAGCAGAAACTCCAAGCCAACTGCAGTCTTTTCCTTAAGAACTCAGTGTGATCTAAAAGTTGCAGTTGTGCACTGCCCTTTAGCACAGTTAAAAATCTCGTGTTTGCGGAATGGATCATAACACACGTTGCTAGTGTTAATTGATAGTGTTAATTCATAACCTCAGTATCACCCCCATTCGGCAGATAGCTCAGGGCTTCTTGTTGTTTTTTGTTTGTTTATTAATAGAAGTATTTGGAGTTACTTTTTTTTCCTGGTATTTCTACAAACTATAGGAACAAACCCAGGCCACTGAACTAGTTTCCACAATGCAGATACAACAGTGAAACCTATATTATAATTAATGGAGTTTGATGCTAAATAGTCTGATCTTTACTGAAAAAAAAAAAAAAAAATCCCGCACATTTTTTGTTTCATTTTTTAAAGAAATCTGATTCCTGAAGCACAGCAATGAGAGGTCAGCTTTTGGCTCTTCGTGCCAGGGCACAGACTATTGCCAGCCGTTACGCAAAACGGCAAAAAAACACCGCTGCACCCCCCCGTGAAAGATGACAGATAGTGGATTTCATGGGAGTTACACAGTTGAACCAAATCCCTACTTTCTTCAGAAAAGAGTTCCCTCTTGCTACAGAAAGCTTTTCTTTTTACCAAAAAACTCATCCTAACATGGAAATAGTTTGATTTCTCCCACTCGCACTACCTTGTGGCAACAGTTCTCGATTTCCATCTGTCCTCATTCTCCACTGCGGGTGGTCAGGATTTTACAGGCTGCTGGCTCCAGTGTTGTGGGGGCTGCAGTCAGAGCAGGGAGCTGGCGGCAGACCTGGGCACCAGGGTACCTGCCCACTGCATCTGTAAGGTGCCGAGCTCACGCTGCTGGAGATTTGGAAGGATGCTGCAGTTGTTATTCTGGGTGATGTGCTCTTGAAAATCTCATACTTTTCCCAGGAAAATGTGGGTCTTTATGGAACTTTCCTGCAGAAATCACTTGGTCCTCTGTTGATCCAGCCAGTTCTCAGCCTTCTTGAGGCAGGTCTCTCTCCGAAAAAGGCAGGGCACTGGGAGGGCTGGCTGGCACCACCAACAAGATGAGGTTTTCTGCTTTTTTGCATCATGACCCCAAGCTGTGCAGTGTTTAGAGGAATTCTGGCCTGGTGGTTTAGAAAGGGCTTGTGTGCAGGGCAAGGAGGTTTTTTCTGTGCCCATGATAGGGTTTCTGATCCTCTTTACTTTTGCAAAATGATACCCCAAAAGATTTTACAATAAAAACCCAGTGATATTTTTTTCTCCACATTTAACAACTCGTGATAAATCCTAGCTATGGCATGTTTTACTGGAGCAACAGGGCATCACCAGACATGCCATGAAGTACACCATACACAAGCCGCTTTAGCAATAACCATTGTTGCAGGTAGGAGAGGTGATGCTTCTTTTAATACTGTAAATTTTTTTCTGTGTATATTTGCTGTGTTATAAAACACAGCAAGACCTGCATCTGCTGCTGCATTGGGAAGTCTCTTCTCATGAGTGGCTTCCAGAGTCGCTGCCATTGCTTCTCCCTTCACCAGAGACCAGCAGTGGGCTCACCCAGTGCTCTGGTGGGAGACACCACAAGAAGAACACTCAGAGCAGGACATGGCATCAGTGGTGCAGCAGCTTCTCTCTTCTGAGGTGGTTCTGGCCAGTTAAGCCCAGTGGGGCTAGGATGGGGGGCTTCTGTACCTGACAAACTTCTGGCTTCAGGGTGAAGTGCAGAAATGCAGAGCTGATTTCCTAGGTGTCTATGGTCCTGGTAGAGTTGTCACGGAGGTGTCACCAGGAGCCTCCTGTCAGGTAGCATTTAATTGACAAACATACCTTGCGAGCCAACCAAACTACTTGAGCCACATGGACATTTTTTGTTCTCACAAATTTATGTGACTTTTGAGATGCCCATTTTAGGAAAGGAGGGGAAAAATTGAAAAATTCTGAGAAGTACCTAAATGAGATTTGCAAGGCAAGACTTGCTGCTTGCTTGCTTGGAAGAGGCTTTGTTGTGTTGGAAACTCCTCTAAGTGTTTTTATGAACATAGCTGAAAGTGTCAAATGCAAACTTCAGTAGGTTTAAATTTAAACAAAACATTGTGGTTTGGCTGCAGCAGAACAGTTGGCTCAGTCCAAAATCTTTTCCTTTTCTTTTAAGATGTCAGTACCTCCAAGAGGCCAGAACAACCTCAGCTCTGGCTGTCCATTGTGTGGGAGGAGTGACTGTCTCCAGTGTATTCCAGGCTGCCTCTGGCAAGGTGGATTAGGATTTTGGGGCTTTTGTTTCCTAATGGATGATGTCCTGCTGGCAGACAGGCAGCTGCCAAGATGTCGCTCTTGCTGGAGGATTTGGTGGAGGTCCGAGGTTGTAGCTGAGCAGCTTTTCTGTGTCTCTTGGCTGCTCCTCTGCTCTTCTTGTGCTGTGTGCCCTGTGGTCCCCTCTTGAGCAGGGGCTCAGTGGGGCTCAGATGCTGCTTTGCTTTTGTAGGAAGGTTTTGCTCGCAGTCCTGCCTGGGCAGCTGAAGTCCTACAGTGGGCTGGTGGCTGGATGCTGGTGCCCTCTGGACCAGACACGTGGATCAGGGCAGCCAGGAAGAGGCCACGCTCTTATGTGTGAAGGGAGGGGACCTTGAAATGGCCTGACCCTGTGCATACCCAGTGCTGAGCCTCAGCCTGCAAATTGACTAGTGGATACAGCTCCATAGAAAAATTGTATGGGGCTTAAAGGGAGGTTGTGTGAGTTGTTTAGTGGGAAGCTGTATGCATCTGTGGTAGAACCAACTCTTCTCCAGTATCACTCATGTCTTGGCAGGAAAGGTACGGTATGCGTGTAGGTGAGTGATGTGAATGCCAGCTGTGGAGGAATGATCCTGATATGGTCTTGAGGACTCAAGAGACACAAGCTGGGAATGACAGATTCAGTACTGAAAAGTGCACGCAGAGTCATCAAAACAAGGAGGTTTTGTGATGAGACCTAGAAAAGTTATTGTATATATACAGCATGCTCTTCAGAGGTGGCCTGGGTGAGTGCAAAGCTGGTCACTGACAGTCAGCCCTAATCCTAAGGAAAACCATGGCAGAGATCAGCTAAAACTGCATTCGCTCTGTCGCTTTACTTTGGGCAAAATCTCTCCCTACACGAACGCCTTGCATTGTCACTTCTGCAAAGAGGTGGAAAGTGGAGCAGGTTGATTTTTCTGCTGTGGAGCAGTTGCTATGGATGGCTGGAGGAAATAGGAGGAAGAAACAAAAAACTAAACATGCTGGTAGCCTTCCTGGAGACAGGGCTGAGAAGCTGGAAAATATAGCTGGACCTTGGCTGGTTCAGCTGGGTTGGCTCTCAGCTGTGGGTCAGATCCAGCAGCATCTTTCCCATCACTCTGCTGGGAACAGCTGAGCTCCATTTTACAACAGACAGACTTGGATCCAGTAATGGGTGTTTCCATTCAGCTGAGGGTGTGGGGGAAAGAAGTGATGCTGAGCA
Source organism: Megaceryle torquata (assembly GCA_024611175.1). Classification (NCBI taxonomy): domain Eukaryota; kingdom Metazoa; phylum Chordata; class Aves; order Coraciiformes; family Cerylidae; genus Megaceryle; species Megaceryle torquata. Next base: position 10,341 of record JANIJG010011860.1, on the reverse strand, counting down.
GAGAGCTCAGACTTTCCTAGTCCTTGCTCTGCATGTTGAAGGGGGCAAGATGGGTGCCTGTATTTCACAGACTTGGGCTGGCCGGACCTCACTCTGAGGGAATTGAGTCACTTAATCGGAAATCCAGATGCTCTTGTGTAGCCAGAGCTCACCCCTTGGAGGGAGCAGAGTATGAAGTGGAAGCCATCGCCTCAGGGCTTGGCATTAGTGTTTCACCAGGGATTACGTTTTGGGGTGAGCAATCTCCTCTAGCCCAGGGACAGCGGGAAGGAGGGAGGGGCGCAGCATCTCCAGCAGGTTGGTGCTGTGCACCATTGTCCCCATTGCCACAGGCAGCATGACATCCAGATGCCTTGCTGCCCCATCCCAGGTGCTGGTGTGGCAACAGGCATTGTTGTGGAGGCTGCAGCATGTGTTCTGAAGAACAGGATTGTCAGTGTGCTGGGCAAACCTGCTTCCCCAGCCGCTGCCGCAGGTCTGGCCTGAAAACACTGGATTAAAGGTGGTGAGATCACAAAGCAGCCAGGTGTGTTGTGCTCTCTTTGCTGGCAGCAGCTGTGGTTGCTCATAGCATCCTGCTTTACTAGTGTACTATCACAGGATTCTGTGGTGGCACTCCAGGAAGACCTTTAAGGCAGCGCTGTGCCTGTTGTGTTTTTGCTAGGATGAGGTGGAGTTCTTTACAGAAATTCTGTGTCAGTGGAGAAAGGAAGCAACAGGTTGCACCTTTCACATCATAGCAAAATAGCTGAATCTGAGAAAATCCCTGTTTCTCAACGTCCACATAAAGAAGTAAGGAGGGACCTGTATTTGGTTCAAACCTTCCAATCGTATCAGACACTAATGTATGAGGGAGTGGGGAGAGAGGCTGCTATCATTGGATGCAGCACATGCTCTGATGCAATGTGGGAGAAGGGCTGTGCCACCATTGCAGCTGCAGCTGTCCTGCACGTGGCACGAATCTGGATCTGTTTCTGGGTGGGGTTTGGGTCTGTCTAGTTCACAGCATCTGTTTTTCCCTGGGATGTAAAATAGATGATGCTTGCAGTGAGCTGAGCCAGCCTGCTGGCAGGAGCCGACCCCAGCTGGGCACCTTCAATTTTAGAGATGTCCGTGGAGAGAGGAGCTCTCATGAGCCTGGCTGTTGCCAGTTAGAGAAAGGCTGCCCACGTGCTCCTGGTGTCTGCTAGCCAGTTGTGTCAGACCTCCTGCAGAGGATGCAGTGAGATATTGATGTTCCTGGACTTTGTTTTCTTGAGGAGGCTCTTTTGCCTGCAGCAGGGCCTCTGCTCGTGGCTGAGGACGACTACACAGTTACAAATTTTTTGAGCATTTCTTTGGTGCTCTGCACCACCAGTCACTTGGCCAAGAGTCTCCTTGTCTTAGTGTTGCTAGAAGGATCATGTCCAGGCTGGGCATTTCATGTCCGTGGGGCTGTCAGAGGCACTGGTGGATAGGAGAAGGGCCACAGGGAGGGACAGGGGAGGTGGCAGCAGCACCCTCTGGCAACTGCAGCAGCCGTGAATTCCAGAGAGCCCATTCCTGTGCTCTGGTGACATCCTGTGCTCTGGTGACATCCTGTGGCAGGAGCACCTGTCACTGGCCCTGCACTGCTGGCACATGGAACTGGGCATCTCTGCCAGGCTGGGTCTGGATGGGGATATTCTTCTGACTGGGGATGGAATGTCTGTTGGGGCACTCATTTTTTCCTGCAAGCCTGTCTACTTCTGCTTCTTTACCATATGGCTGCTTTAGTTTGTACCCTAATTCTCTGCTCAGGTCCTGCAGCCACCAAGGCCATTGTTCAGATTTTGTCCCAGGTACCCTTGAGTTCTGCAAGACCAGTGTTGACACCTTCCTCCTTTTGTGTTTCTCTCCCTTCCCTTTTCTCCTGGTGTAATTTCTGCAGTGAGCTGTGGAGCTTCTTGCTCCCCTCTGGGCTGCCCGGTTTGCCCAGCCCTTCCTTGCTGCCAGAGTATCTCAACCTCCCTACAGCTGGTTGTGAAGGACCTGCAGTGGGGCCAGGGTCTCAGGTGGAGCAAAGCATCTTCACCCCCAAGAAGGCTGTAGGTTTGGGGAGCCCCCACCCCAACGGAGGCCACCTGGCTGCCTGTTCCAGGCAAGGAGGGTGATTTGATGTCCCCAGATGCCTGTGCTGCCTCCCACAGGCCTCACCTCAGGAGCTTTGTGGCAAGTCTTTGACTTGATTTAGTTTTGCAGTCTAGACTGACTCTTCTGAGGCTTGCTTAGGCAAACAGCCCAGAGAAGGCAGACGTCCTCTGGAGAGGAGCTGTGGAGCAGAAACCTGGGGGCTTGGGTCAGGTGGAGTGAGAGGAAGGCATGGGATCATTAATATATGTAATCTCTAACAAAACCGGGGTGTAGAGGCTGCTCCAGATGGGCTCTCCACATTTCCATCATGCCTTTGAAAGGAGGAACTGGAGAGAGGTGATTATCTGCTAGAGCTGACAGCATTGCTGAGCAGAGGTGCAGGGTCCTGCAGCCTCTGGGCCAGCTCCTGTTGCTGGCAACTCCCTCCCTGCCTTGTCCCTGTACAAGTGGCTGAGCTAAAGGAAAAGCACTTGCTGAGCCATCCAGCTCAAGGGCATTTCACTTATCTGCAGGATCAGGCTGTATTGTATTAATTGGCCTTGAAGCAGCAGTCACTCATGTACACCTACTAGCATATTCCATTTGACATGTTTGGTTTCAACCTCATTTATTTCTGGCAGAGAGAAGAATGAGCTTCTCCCTTGCCTGGACACCTTCTCTGTGTGCATGCGGTGATCAGGAGCTGTTCTATGGGGGCTTCAGAGTGAGAGGTTGAAGGGCTGCAGAACTCTATGTTGCTTCTGGGAGACGGTGAGGATAGTGGGAATGCTGCAAAAGCCAGTGTATTTGTGTTTGTCAGTAACAGAGACGGTGGGCTCTCTTCCCAGTTTCCTCCAGCTCTGGCTCTCAAGATGAACATCAGACACTGTGAGAGCTGGAGCCAATACCTCTGAATATCATTATTGTCAAATGCTTGTGAGTATTCATCACTTGGAGATGGACTTCCAGAAGTAAGGGTGAGCCCATGTATCTCACCATTCTGTGATTCATGAGCTCAATAGGAAGGGGACAGTGTGAAGGGGGAGCCACAGCTCGGGGTCAGCAACCCACTTCCTCCAGGGACAGCACACACAAGCACAAGAAAATTTCCTCTGAACTTTGTGTGTGGTGAAAGTTCCTGGTGTGCTGGGGTAGGAGTGCATGACCAGCCTTTTGAGACACCATGTCCTGCCAGAGGTTCCACCTGGAGAGGGTTCACTAACTGCTGTGTTTCTGTCCCTTGTATTTGTTGTGTCCTGAGGTAGCTCAGCCCTTAATACCTCATCTACTAGGAAAGAAGAGGGGATGTTTTGATAAAAAGCATATGTGTGGGGAGGAGGAGACTTCATGTGTGGAGACAGGCTGTCCTCACAGGTCTGCTGAATATTGTGACTTTTGAGCCCTGATTATTCTGTGACTGGTTATATTCGCTGTACCTGGGTTGTGTCTGTCTGTAAGAGACATTGATCATGGACCTGTAAGGCTGGTGGGATCTGCTTTCATCCTTTGCACTAGAGCAGAGTCAGCAGCATCCTGGTCTTTACAGACAGATATTGAGCCTGGCTGCTGAGCATTGACAAACCACAGTCAGAGCTGGGCTTGGTGTGGTGATGAAGTCCTTGCAGCAGCAAGTGCCTTCTATTCTGTGTTCACACTGCTGATGTTCCTCACTGGGCTTCTGTCACCCATTGTGACTGTCCACAAACATCTAGTGCCATGTCATCCCTGGAGGTGTTTCTAAGGAGGTCGAGCTGTAAGACTATCACCATTTAAAAATTAATTTCAAATTGACTATGCTTCTTGTTGAGTATGTTTCAAAGCATGTGAGTAACACCTTGCTGACTGCACCTGGAAGAGGTCCTATGGGGAAAATAAATAGTTTTCCATTTTGAATGTTTTAGGCCCAGGGCAGCATGTTTTACCGTGTATTTGTGTGAGTATCACATAGCAACAAGGAGGAAAGCACAGTTCTTCAGGATGGTCTGAAGTCACCGTGGCTGGCCAGCATCCAGGGGGCTGATGCAAGCTTGGATCTTGAAACTGTCCAAGTGCTCAAGCCAGCAGCATGTCTGCGTCATCATTTATCTATTATTAACTAATTAACTGCTACTCCAGACAAAGTAATGTGGTACCACCCAGCACAGAGATACTCAAGCTTTTTGGAAAATGGATGAGTGCCGTTTCAGGAGGCAGGGAAATAGGGGTCAAGCTTATCTTCTCCCCACATGCTTCTTGTCTGCGGAGGCTCCGTCGCAGCACTGCTCCCCTGTTCCCTTCCTGGCGCTTGCAGGCACCTCCCTGCCCATGGTTCCACCGGGGAGGGGGAGCTCTCAGAAGGCTCCCAGCCCATCTCTTGCTGACTGCTGGAGTGCACCAGCTCAGACGCTGCAGCACAGGAGCTGGGAAAAGGGAGGCAGGAGGCAGTGGTCCTGCTGGGCCAAGCAGTTTATGCAATTTTGCAGAAGCCTTCATAGTCTTGGCAGTAATAAGTAGGTATGGAGAAGCTGTCGACTTTCACTCGAAGCTAGTGAAAGGTTTTAGGGTTTAGAAGAAATATGTATCCAGTAAAACTTTCTAAAAGCTTCAGTGGAAGCAGACACAATGTAGCAGACTCTGTGACTAAGAAGCTTTGGGCTGGGTGGCTGAGCCAGTGGAGACATCAAAGTTGGTGGCAAGGGAGGGCGGCCATACCAATCTACACACTTAAAGCCCTGTCAAGGAGAACGTATAATTAGTGCTATTCAGTGTGACCCTCCACTGAACCCCGCAGCAGAGCATGCGCTCCAGACAGCCCCTGCTGCCTTCACCCGTTCCCCCGGAGCTGTGTAGCTGTTGGCTGCAGTGTCAGGGGTTGTGCTACGAGGATTGCTTTGCTTGTGCAGGCCCTGGTGAGTGGTACCTGATGCCCAGTGCACAGGGAGCAGTGCCTGGAGCCCGGTACCCGATACTCGGTGCTGAGGGAGTGGTACCTGGAGCCCGGTACCCAGTGCACGGGGAGCAGTACCTGGTGGCCCGTACCCAGCCCATGGGTGAGTGGTACCCGATACCTGGTGCATGGGGAGCAGTGCCCGGAGCCTGGTACCCGATACTCGATGCTCAGGGAGTGGTACCTGGAGCACGGTACCCGGTGCACTGGGAGCAGTACCCGGTGGCCCATACCCAGCACACTGGTGAGTGGTACCTGATATGCGGCGCTCAGGGAGCGGTGCCCGGAGCCCGGTACCCGGTGCGCGGTACTCGGTGGCGGGGCGCCCCCTGGCGGACGCGGACGGCGCTGAGGGCGGGGCCGGGGCGGGGCGCGCGGCCGTCCCCGGTGGCGGCTGGCACGGCGGGCTCGGGCTCGCCTTTGTGCGGAGCCGGCGCGGAGGGCAGCGCAGGCGGCGGCGGGCCGGGCCGGGCGGAGCCATGTCGTACCAGGGCAAGAAGAACATCCCGCGCATCACGGTGAGTGCCGCGGGAGGGGCGGGGGTCCCTGCCGAGCCCCCCGGGGAGCACGGGTCGGGAGGCGGTGGCTGGGGCGGCCGGGGAGCGCGGTGCCAGTGCTCGGAGCTGCGTGCTGGGCCGGACCGGGGCGGCAGCCGCGGCGGGCAGACAAAGAGCTGCCGCCCGGCCCGCCGCCCGCGCAGGTGTCTCGGTCCCGCCGGTGCACCCGGGCTGGGCAGAGCCGCGCCCCGGCAGGCGCAGCCACGGTTGGAGCCTCTGCGGCGGCTCGGTGGCAGCCTCTTCCCGGACATTGCCCGTGTCCCCGCCTGGAGCAACCGGTCAGCCTCCCGCAGAGCCACCTCGCGGGGCGGGTGCGGTGACCCATCCGGACGGAGACCGGCCCGGCAAGCTCATCGAGCGTGGCCGGGGGCGCCGGTGGGGAGCGGGCTCCAACTGCCGTCCCGCCTGCCCGTGCCGCGGGCGGCCCTTCCCGATGCGCGCGGCGTGTCCCCGCTGTCCCAGGGAGGGTTCACCCGGTGGCCGCAGGGCGTTCCTTGCGCTCCGTGTCACCCACGCATCCCGAACCATTCTCTGGTGTTGCCGCATCAGGTGCAGCGTGCCGGTGGCTGTCGCAGCATCGCAGGGACCACACCTATCGGGCACAGCATGGCTCGCTCCACTCCGCGGGAATAAAGAGGCTGACATGTTTCCTTTGAAGGTGCGGGTCCCGACGATGCTCTCTGTGCTGACCTCTTCGGGGCTTCCATGCTCGGATCCAGCCTGTGCCTCCTCTGCAGGGTGCAGCTGCTGTCCCCGGGCCCTCCCCAGAGGAGGCTGTGTGGGGCTTTCGTCTGGAAAAGCGATCAGGTCTTTCATCTTGTTGATGGATTTTCGCTGCCTTCATATAGCTCTTGTCTTTCCTTCTGAGGACACCTTTGGCTCCTTGAAGAAAAAGGAAAAACAAAGCCCTGGAGTTCCATTATTCTTTTTAATGTACAGATATGAGCAAAATGCTCTAGAAAAGCACAAAGATCATTATTGCTTTAAAGAGAAATTCCTTTGTCAATCCAGATTCAATTGCTTTAATAAGCAGTATTACAGCTTTACACATCTTGCCTTTTCTGTCCTTAGACCACCGTGTTGACAACAACATTACTGCTGCAGGTGGGATTTCTCTTGTCTTCTGCAAGGAGCTTTATGATCCACTTTACTGATATGCAGGGCTTGTTCCTGCTCCTTTGGGATCCATCAGGAACTTTCTCACCTCGGTGGTAAAAATTTCTCACAAGTTTCTTTAGTTATCCCTACTAAATCCTTTCCTTAGCCTGATGAAGCTGAAAATGCTGTGGGTGGATGGTGTCTGTAGCTGACGTTACAGGTAGCTCTGTCCTCTGACTTATGCAGCCTGGGGACGATCTTCCAGGACTCACTTGCCATGTTCTGCAGCATTATCGTATCCTGGCTGGGGTGAAGGAGATTGCTCTAGAATTCTGGTCAAATGACCCGTGTGTCCTGAACCCATGCACTGAGGCCCAAGGGAAGCAATGAAGTCAGGTGTTAATTGGTCTTGTCCATTTTAATGGATATGGTGTCTCCCCTAGAACAAAGCCTTCTCTGTCCCTTTCTGTAGATTGTGTCCCCCAGGCATTGTTTTGATTGTTTATTCCTTCTTCCTAGATTCCTGCCCCAGAGTTTGTTCTTGCACATCAGGACGCAGAGACTCCTGGGGATAGCAGATTGTCAGTTAAGCTGCCCTTATTAGTAGAGAGGTTTTTGGGACTGCACTGTGTCAATAGAATACAAGGTGTCTCTGAGACCTTTACAGCGTCTGAAGCTTCACAGCTTGGGGGAGGTCTGGAGTGTAGGAGTATGCAGGGAATTACATGAGCCACCTTGTGCTGACAGGTAACTCACCTGTAGATCTCGGAGCAAATAGCGTAGCAGCAGTGACTGAGCCTGCAAGTGAAGGGAGCCGTCCTTGCTCCTGACACCCAGCAATAGGCAGGTTTGGCTTTTGTGAAGGATGTACTGGAAATGGAGCTCCTGACAGCTATTGTTTGAACTATCTATTGTATTTCTGAAGATGCACAAACTCCTGGTTCCTTTCGTACTCAACAGTGCTGCAGTCAGAATTGGTAGCTAGTTTCTGACAGTAACATCTGAAAACCCACAGTTTGCCTGTTGTGCCTGTTTGCAGCAAATTCTGGTCTTTTCTAGGACAGCCATTTTAGCAGAGAAGCCAGGAGCATGAGTACACATGCTTGTGCGAGATAAATTGCTGTGGGAATTGTTCCCAACCTGATTTGTAAAAGTCTAGTCAAAAGCTGTGTGTGACAGTGTGACAGGCAAGACTGTAGCCTTTGAAGGAAGATTGATAAGTACAGGCATATCTGTTGGTTGCAATGTGGAGAAAACATGGGACAGGAGGTTAGCTGAGTCTTTTGGCTTTCTCAGAGGTTGCTTCAACAGCTTGGCATGGAAGCGTTGCTCTTCGCTGTGTCTTAGGCTGCACACAGCACATCAGAGACCACTAAACATAGTGTCACTTCCCAGGTGTGTGCTGATGGGGGGATGCTCAACTCATAAGAAAACTTTGCGTGTCTGTTGAGAGACTTTTTATTAGTTCCTTTTCTTTGGTTTGGAGATATAATCAAAATAGTTCCTCTCCTGCTATCCACAGTATGTTTTCCCATCCCTCAGAAGGAGAGGTGGAACACTGGAGTGGTGAAATGCCTTGTCCTGGTTTCACAAAATATCTGTTAACAGAGCTGTTGGCTGAATCAAAATCACCCAGTCTTTGTGGTTTTGTCACAAAACCCTTTCTTATCCCAGGTAGACTAGAGTTCCTGTATTTTTTTCTTGGTGTGAGCCATGCCCATCCTGTTCAACCACCTTGTCACAGCCCACGAGTGCCATGGCTGTGATGTCTCTGGCACCTCTAAAAGCAATGAGGTCTGTGTGGGGATGGCGAGTGTGTTGTGTCAGGTGCGGGTGGGGAGAAAAACCTCAGTGACTGACCAGACAGATTTTGGTAAGCTGGCAGCTATCAGTGTGGCATTTCTCACCGCGCCAATCACTGGGTGTAGCCGGCAGCTGGCTGTCTATCCCTGTGATTCCAGCCAGGGGTTTTTCCATGCTGTCATGTGGTATGTTAGAAAGGAGGAGCCATCCAGCTACTGATGAAACAGTGTCACAATTAGTGTCTCGCCTTTTACAAGGGAAAGAGCAGTAAAGCCATACACCTGCCTCCGTGCTGCCCTAATTATGCCTTTGTGCTTTGTAAACAGGGTGAGCGCTATTCCTGGCGGGATTTGGCAGCCTTTGGGAAGCTGCTGCCTCCCTTTCCTTCTACAGCATCACAATGAGAAATGTTTAGAGATGCCCTGATGTTTGGGGATCTCAAATGACTAGATGATGCTTAAGAACATAGGAGCAGAGTATGGGTGTCAGGGAATGGGTCACGGTTTTGAAACCTTGAGCCCAAATGCCAACATGCAGAGAGACAGCAAGTGTTCAGCAAAAAGGCTTCCCAGCAGGGCAGGGTGTTGGGGGGCTGGTGGTGATTCACCAGGTTTTGGCAGAGCTGTGCTGGAAGGATGCTCCCAGCCTTGGTGTTGTGGGGCAGTGCCTGCACCTGCAGAAATGAGTGCTCACGAAAAGTACCACAGCAGTGACAAGTGGGCTGTTGCTGGCTGTGTGGAGATGTCTTGAGACACAGTCAGTGGTGGAGATGAGACCAGCAAGGCCGACAGGTCTGTGCCAGTGATCAGGTGGAGTTGTGAGCAGCCATGGTCTGTGTAGCACCCTTCACTTTATCAAAGCTGTGACTGGTGTGTTGGGCCCTTTGCACAGAGGCTGGCCCCTGGGCACTAGAGGTGGCCAGGGATTGGGCCTTCGGCACACTCACCCAGTTCTGCGGCACTTCTGCTGCACTGGGAGGGAAGGTGGTCCCTGCAGTGCCTCTGGCTCCTGGTGCAGGAGGGTTTCTCCGTCTGCTAACAATGGCTGATGACACAGCCTGACACTGGCTGGCGGGGAGATGAGGTGGGTGTGGAGACGCACAAATGAGCCCTGGCAGGGGAAACAGTGCATTTATTGTCATCTGAGGCTGCTCTGGCAGTGAGCGCTGCAGAAACCTCTCTATTAAATCAGACTTGTTTCCTCATAACTGCTTCATTCTCTTCCTTTCTTGTTCCTCTGCCTTTTTATGTCTGGGTGCACTCCTGAACAGTGACAGAGCCTGTAGATGTGGTGTCATTTGGATTTTATTTATTGTGCTTTATTATATTTTTTCCTCATAGTTGGAGGGCAGGTGCCAGTAGAGCCCTGCCCTGGGGGTGTGTGTGTCTCTGGCAGCCGGGCTCAGGGCAGGCCCCAGGGCAGCCCCCATCCCCTCAATGAACGCCTTGTTTGTGCTCTAGACGTTGTGGACCTCACAATTTTGTGTACTAACAGTGAGCACTGAGCAGCCCTTCATGTCTGCCACAGAATGACCATTTGTGTTTGTGGGCAGGCATATTTTCTGAGTCCGTATTAACAGTTTATTCAGTAATTGTCAAGTGCTTCAGTCTCCTACCCTCACGCTGCCTGTGCCTGTCTCCCTTTTGCTTTCCTTCATCCAGCGTGCAGGGAGAGGCAGGACAGCATCAGTATTTGCTGGTGCTCCCGTGCTATAGCGAGAATGAACTCCGGGGCCTTTGGGCAAGCAAGTTGCAGAGGCTTAAAGGGTATGGGCAAGACAAAAAAAAAAAAAAAAAAAAACCAACCAAAAAAACAACAGAGGCCCACTCAGGTTATTGAATCCAGGGAGGTGGACGCTTTTTGTTT
>JANIJG010011858.1:567-11511 GCA_024611175.1 Megaceryle torquata | reverse complement strand
AAGGATACACCTTACCACCACTGCAAGGCAGCCATTGATAGTCTTCAGTGTTGTTTTCAGTAGTTTTCGACAGGTTTGCATCCCGTTACTTTTAACGGTACACATCCTTTCTAACACCAGCCTTTTTTCTAAAATCTAGTGTAAACTTTTTTAGTCTGATTTTTGTTTAAAATAGGAAGTTTTGTCTTCCTGTGTTCTTATTTTTCAGGTCATCAGTATAATAGAATATATAAATTAAAATAGCATGTTTTGGGCTGTTCTTTAGCAATAATTATGGAATCTACCTTGTTGTATGTGTCAACATATCATCCATGTGATGCCTGAACCATCTTCTCAGCTATGGGATATCTAATGTGGTTTATGCAGATCCAGCTCACCTGGTTTTCCCTATCAGTCACTATGAAAACAAGCAGCTTAGAAGCAGCATTTCTCTAAAACTAGCACCACTTAGAGGAGAAAGACCTGGGTGAAAACAAATGGTTTATGTTTTCAGCCAAAAATAAATAAGGCATGGACTATGGCTCTTTCATCTACGAGTGAGTTTTATTAAAGAGTTAGAGCAAGATCTAGTTTACAAGATATTCAGAAACATATGTATGCATTAAAGGAAAGTGGAGAAGGAGGAGGGGATCTCAGAAAATAACAAAGCAGCAGTGTATGCGTGCAATGATTTTTCATTCTGTTTCGCTTCAGCTCTGCCCCTGCAACAGAGGATCTAATCAATCTGCCGGCTATTAAGTTTGTTAATTGATAATGCATACTAATTAGGCTGTGCGCAGTTACTTAAGAGACTTTGCTAAGGTGATTGTAGGCACAAGTCCAAATGGAGTTTAAAGTATTCTGTGTGAGGTTAAAACCCATCAACCAGAATAGATGGATTTTATATTATAACAGAAGGCACAACATACTCATAAGTATTTAATGTATTGCACAGTTATCCATTGTTACATATCCGAAGTCTACCCAGCAATTAAAAATGAAAAAAAAAAGCTCCTAAAAAATGAAACTAAATAAGACACGTATATGAATATGTGGAGATAGTAGAGATTAAGGGAAACTGCAATTTATTCTTAAAAGAAATATTCATATTTATTTTCACACTTATGTCTAGGAACAATAGTACATAGGTCTGCTGCAAGGGAGGAGCAAGTGTAATGAGAACACAGCCTAATCTAGCTTTATGAACACTTTGACAGTAAGCCACATAAAAATGACATGCCTTTCTGCCCCCATCCAATAAGGCAATAAACCAGTAGTAGCAGAGTAACATCAAAAAGATGTCAACTAGCTATTTGTAATATATAGATAAAGTCAGAGCTATTATTTATATAGTTACTATATTATTACAAATCTAAGAGGTTTGGTTTTTTTTTTCCATTTCTAGAGGCTCTATCCACAATACAGCCTGAGGTGCTCCTGACTTTAAGGAAGTAATTTCTTACATTTTAATAATCTTGGTCCTCTTTTCCCCCTTTCTTCTTCTTTTCTATGCATCATATAAAATGAAAGTTCTTTGCAATATAAATTTGGAGTTGGCAGGAGCTAGTGATGGAGGTAGTGGGCATTTAATTAGTGAATGAATTGCATTCTTATGGTGTGACTATTGGACCTAAAATCCAAGCTGTAATGCTTTATTTTAACTACATGAAAATGACCGGGTGCCAAAATTTGCTATGTAGAAAACTATTTTTAAGCATTGAGTCATTAGAAAACAAAAGACTAAAACAGTTAGAGACAATTTCATGTATCACAGCTTTGTTTTAAGAAAATTCCTTGCAATGAGATATGTTGTGTTGGAAGAATTATTACAATGAAGATAGAGACATATCTGGAGTGATAGAATGTACCAATAAAAAGGTTTTGGTACCCACAAAGCTGTGCAACAGTAAGGTTGTATAACACACGTTATAATTAACTATTTAGTATGTATGGGTTATGTATATATTATGTTGAGGATTATGACAAAGTTACTTTTTGTTTCATACTACCAGTGGCTTGATTTTGCACGTAATGCAAATCTAGAAACGTAAGGACACTAATCTAAGTGTCTGAGCAGTGACCCAGAAGGCCCGTTCATGAAGTAATGAAAAGATAATGTTCACCAGGTTGCAGGACAAACCCAGTGAGCCTGGTTTTAAGAATAGGCTTTGTGACATTAGCAATGCAGCTTTCTCACTGAGAGATAGAGACATATATACAACTTATAACACACTTTTTTTGTTTTCTTCCTCTGAGGGCACTGTAGGAGCTCTAATACTTACTCTTTCAGTGCTTTGCTTAACAGTCTGTAATAAGTAAGTAAATAAGCAGAGATGAGCTTAAAAGGCAATCATAACAAGGAATTGTTGGCATGAAAGAGTGATTCTTGCTAGACTTTTCTACATCTTAGGGAGGGTAAGGTAAAGATGATGATTTTACAAAAGAGTTTGATAGCAGAACTGTGTAAATTCTTACAAATCTGACACTGGAGACAACAGTATCTGGATTTGTCTCTCACAACACACTTTTCTGAGGTGCTTCCATTTGGCATTTTGTCACTGTAGGACCTCCATCTCCTTGATGGGGAAAGATGGCTATGTCCAGAAAGTAATTCTGACCACTCAAGTTCTGAATTGTCTTCCTGGAGACTCCTGTTGCTCTATGGACCTCACAGGTTCTTAGAGAGGATGAAGTTCAAAATGCACTGTAATGTGTCTGTGGTGAGTGTCTAAGGATGATTTGGGTGGATCCGGACTAATCACTTTTGCCTGTTTCCAAAGAGCTAGATGTTTCAAGGGCAATAGCTCACTATCTCTCTCCATCTTATCTACAGTATAAATATAAAAGAATTTACACCACTGGTGACTGCTTGTATGGTGACCTCTCATGACAGCAATGAATATATAATCTGAAGAAGCCTATCTTATACCAGCAATAAGCTGATCACTGGTAATTATGAAAGAAGCTCTGAAGGGAAGCTTAGAGCTAGGTATAGCACAGGCTCTTTTATTTGATGTGTGGTTGAAACACTCAGGAGAGTTCACTTAGCCATTGAACAGCCTACTTTAAGGCTGCCCTCTGAACAAAGTAAAAGGACAAAGCAGGTTAAATCATGCTATGACTGTTCAAGAGATTTGCCTGTTCCAGGAATATTGCACCTGCATTATTGAAGAGGGTTCTGCTGTGACGTTTCTCTTTAGTGCACATCAGTGAGATTTTAGACCATAATGTCAACTAAAACAAAGTGAATAGTAGGAAAAATGTTCTGCGAATATTTGCTCGAAGTGGAAAGTGGATTTCAATTAGAGCTTGCTTGCAATGCTTTCACGTTTGCTTTTCAGGAAGACTTGAGTGCTCAACCTTTATTAGTATGAATAACTCATGAAAAAGTGAATGCAAGCTCAAATATTCACCAAAAGCAGATTTTGAAGACAGAATTCACTGAAGAACTCTGTGACTAATTTTGAATAAGAAGTACTTCAGAGAATTTTACAATGTTACTATCTCCTTGTGGACAGTTTACAAAGAGGAGTAAAGGTAACATCTGCAGAATAATTTTCAGCAAATAAAATGTTCAGTCAGCTTTAATGTGAAAAACCTCCCAGTGTCACTGCCATATCTGTAAGGATAATATGAATTGTTTCTTGTTTCTCATGAGATGAAATTCTTAGCTTGTCATCTAGGGCATGCTTCATAGAGGTTCAAGCGCCTAGGGTTCCCATGGACTTAAATAAAATTTGAGATTGCTTGGTACCCTCAGGACAGGATCCCTGATCACTAATTCTTGTTAGTTTGTATTTTCCTGCTATGTATATTATAGGTTACACTTTTAGAAAATTGTGGCTGTTCTCCCATTTGTGTCATTTTATAGATTTTTCTTTTTTATGAACTGGGTGAAATGTACAACACTTAATTATGGTTTTCATTGTGCATATTTTTTACTTCATGCACTTCATTACTATATTCTATAGAATTGTATTTAAGATAAAAAAGGGCTGCAGGGGATTTGCTGGATTATAGTGTTATAACTCAATATGGATTGGTGTTTTGTTTCACTGGGAATCCTTATTGTTCAAGGGACTATTTAATATAAGCAAGAGTATTATCCTCTGATTTTAATTAGAATGTAAATCTTACAGCTAAGGGCAGATAATTTAGAAAGAAGGGCTTCACAAAATAAGTAATACTAACTGTAATCCTAGACTACCAGGAATCAAACCATGTCTGAAAAAGAGTTTTCAGAATTACCTCGTTTACAGGTTATTGAATGCTTCCTTTTACGCTCTCGCTCTGAGTTCTCCTGTCTTCTTTCACAAGGGGAGAAGGAATGTTGTTGCCATTTTGTTTGTTGCTACTTTTGTTGTAGACGGTCAAATAAGGGACTTCTCATATTCTTGCTTATCATGCTCTCCCGACTATATACAGAGACAAAAGAAAAAGCAAAACAAAACAAAAATAAAAGAGAGAGAAAAATACTTCATCTTTCACTTAATATAAAGCACACACACACACACAAAATTATTAGCATTCGGCTTTGTGCTCTGACGTGAACTAAATCATATGGTCTTAAAAATGCAAAAATGAAGATGAATGAAATTCTCTCTTGCTTAGCAATCAAATATAAAATAAACATTTGCCTAAAATGATTGCTATTGCTTAATATGTTTTACAGGAAATAAGATACTTCATTGTGCCATTTCTCAGAATATGTAATGCTTTGTTTTTCTTCAGTAGTATTTTGCTGATTTCCAAAATATTGAAATTGATCATTTTTGCCTGTTCAACAGCAATTTCTTTATATAAACATATGCTTCTAAATACTTTAAGAAAGGAGGTATTAAATTGGTTAAAACACAAACCATTAGTGAGCCTCACAGAAAAAATCTGAAAATGTGAAAACAAGAAGGGAAGAGTACAATGCATATAGTAATTATTGCAATTCATCAAATAGCATATGTACTAGAATTTAAATTATATCACCTAAAAAGTACAGACTTTTTACATAGCCTGAAAAATTCTTTACTCTGTTATAGTGTGATGTACAAATAACTCATTTTGTCTCACATGTGAAACATACATGCATGATCTCTCTAAAGCCTGTGTCCTATTTGCTGTTGAATATAGTTCATGTAATTCCTGGATAGACTCTTCCATAATTTAGTATTTTAAAAGGTAATAGCAGTACTAATACTTTATATTTTATTATATTTTATTAAAATATGTTCAAGTAATCATAAAATAATTAATAAACCCCAGTCCTGAGATCTTCTGCGTACAGCTGTTGCCTTGTGAAGACTCAATAATCGGTCAGAGTAACTTCTGTAACAGTCCACTCCTTAGGTACTAAGTGGCATCTCCTTTATCAAAGGATTATTAACTTTTGGGAGCAATGTCCACTTAAAGCTGAAATAAAAATGACCAGTAGTTTATATTTTTATGCTTGTCATCTTATTTGTATAAATCATGTTTGGAAAATGCCTTCTTCCAGTAAATAGACTTATCTTCATCCTTACAGTTTAAACCAGAGGTCATCACTGATGTTAGCTTTATGAAAAAAGGAGCAGAAGAGCTAAAAGCATACATAGTCATTCTGGATAACATCACTCAGGAATATTATTTTTTTAATTGAACATGTACCACAAAATGTATTTTATATGCCAAAGTGTAAGTCTCACAGTTCCAGCCCCCAGACCAGGTGAACCAAAGAACTCCAATTCCCATGTCTCTCACTTAAACCTAAAGTGAGGTAAAATTGAATTGAAGACTTTGCTTTCTATTTTTCTGTTCATTAATAGCTTCAGTTTACCTCTTGCTTTTATGATTTTGTATAGAAAGTCATTGGCTTCAGTAGGATTTCTCTTGATTTATACCAGTGTAAGTAAAAACTCATATTGGCTTTTTTCTCTCACTGAAGATGTTGCCCATGAGATGTGTCAGAATAATGACTCAGGAAAATGAAGTCATAGACTAGACAAGGCTCCCAGAGAATGAGCGGCCTTGCACACTTCACTAGTCCCCACATCAGTGTGCACCGATCCTGCCATGAAGAGGATTACCTGGGGAGGTGCCTGACATTCTCTGTGCCTTCTCAATCTGTTCTGTGTGGCAATAGGGGTGATAACTGTGTTGTGGACATTTGTCCTAAAAGAGTACATTTCTCATACCAATAGGCTATTGACTTTCAGTAATTGCAAACTTAGGGAAGATTTTTATTGGTGTGCTGGAGATAAAAGATCTCTTGTCCCAATACCACAATCTTCCACAATGATTAAACTGCAACGAGGAAAGAGACAAATTTGGTCCTGTTTTCTCACCTATCTGAACAGGGTATTGGTATCTGCCTACATAATCAAAGAAACTGCATATAGAGATTTATTTCACAGTGGGACTTGTGCCACAAAACTGTAAGGCAGTTTGTTAATGATCATTTGTCAGGTTTTTTGTCATAACTGGATGCTAATAAGGGATATTAAGAATGAGGAAAAAGAATGCCTGATTAATAGCCTTACCTTTAAACACAATTATGTAAAAAATTATTAAAACTTTATAGAGTCAATAGTTTTGAAAGATGAATTTGGCCAGTTATATTCCTTGTTTAAACTATAACAAAGCACCTGGAATTATAATGTCCTTTGCATCCTTTGTGGATGTCATATTACGTTTTTTGGTGATTACGTCAATTTAGTATTTCACGTATTATTAATAATTCCTCATTACATAAAATTATTACTAAACTGGCAATTAAGTGAATGTGAAGGATCCATATGTTGAAGTGTTTGTAACATTTCAATTATGAACTTCACATCAGATGTCTTCCAGTGTACATCAATAACATTAATGAACAATCTTTTTGCCAAAGCCACCCAAATGAGTTCCATTACCTTATTATATTTCACAGAGCCTTGACTACATCTTCATAAATATTAGCTTCGAGAGGAATCAGGTAGTCTGCTTTCTTGGTCTACAGCAAAATCAGGTTTCTTCATATCCCAAAAGCTGCCATATCTAGCCATAAACCTTTCTGCTAATGACAAATTCTTACTTCAACTTGTCTTCATCTGCTTCAGTTTATGCTTGATAATTTTCTCAGTATTTATAAGTTCCTCCTTTTTATTTAAACTAAAATGTCTCTTAAGTTAAGGACACTTTCCTCCTCACTGTTCCCCTTCAAAGACAGGTTTAGTGTCCTAAAGTAAACCAACTATTGCTCAGACTGTAGCCAACATAATATGTGTACTGTAAATCATAATAGCAACCTTACTTCTTACTTTCAATCTGTGAGCCACCTAGATTAATTGTCATACTTTCTGTAAATGCATAAATAAATCAATTTTTGAGAGACAAATAAGATTGAGAAAAATAATAACTGAATTAAACCAACAAGTACTATGCATATAAAATTCCATCCTCACACTGCTGTGCATTTTCTCTACAGAAGATATAAAGAATACTTCAACAAAGCAAAACATATTAGTAAGGTAAGTTAACTTCAGAAATGCTCCTCCTTTCATCTTTGGCTTCCTGTTTTAGTCCATCTGGACTCCTGTCATTTGTTCCCTTGTGCTTTAAACTGACAGACTGTGACATTATCAGTGTGGTATATATCTTCCCTTCCTACATTACAAAAGTTTGACTAGTCATCATTGCTGACCAATGTTGATTAGACACTGGTTGGTTGCTCTTCTCGCTTCCCTCTCTTTAAAAATGAGCATGTGCCCCTCTGAAACTACTGCAGCAGGTACAAATATGAGATAAAAAAACCACAGAGGATTCATTTCCATTAACAAATGATAGTTGTTTCCATGCATATGCATTAGTCCCTATGCTTCATGTCCATATCCAAAAGACTACACTGATAAAGTAACATGCTCTTGTAACAAACTTATGATATGAGATAGCAGCAAGTGGAGAAACACAAGTTTCTACAGGTATCCCAGTGACAAAATGTAGTCCAATTTCAGATTGATTCTCCTTGATTTGCCGTGCTTGGATGAGGTTGATACAGAAAGAAGTAATTCAGGTTGTATTTATTTTTTGACTGAGGGGTTTAGGGTTTGGCCGGGCCTCTCATAACTGTGATCAAGTAGTGTTCTCTGCATTTGCAATTTATACCCTTTCAACTCTCTCAGGAAACTTCTACAAAAGCAGTGATGACCACCTGACACCATTAACTTGAAGCCCATAGCATATGATGGGGTACAATACCTCTTAGTATGAGGGCACCTCATTCCTCCATTTTTCTATTCACAGACAGGTCCGTTCTTTGAAATGAAATGTTGCTGAAACAAGGACCTAGACACTTAGAGTACTATAAAACAGAAGGGTTCTGGGAAAAATGAAGGAAAAATCTTCTTCCAGATTATGAGGTTTTTTGTTTGGGAGCAGGGAGGATTGCTTCTCCACTGTGCCAAAAACCACAGTAATATTTACTCTGCATTTAAGGGTTTTTTTCTTAGTACATGCTGTCATGTTAACCATGGGTAGAATATTGTGGTTTTGTCAATAAGGTTTCATAAAAATACTAAAACACCAAATGCCTATTGTATTGGTGAAGATAATTCACTTTTATGAAAACGCTTTGGGCAGGATTTTCAGAAGTGAATAGAGACTGTAAATCAGAATTATTCACATTTTAGGTAGATAGAGTCAGATTTCTAGATCTTCCTGACTGGCTTACGAAGAGGAAGTGAGTTGCAACATTTCAACATATCGCTTTTTAAGTTCTCTTCCACTGAGAATTCCAAAGTGAATGTATCCAAAATCACAACTTCCCCTTTTTTCTCCTTATTTCATTAGATACACAATTTTATGTCAGCATTTCTCTGGGTGGCTTTATATGCATAGATGACATGATGGTAGAAGTCATAACCTGCTCAGGTGTTCCTTTTTAGAATGAAAAAGTGGCCTTTTGGAAGCTGATTTGAATTTTAGATTGGTTGAATGGTGCACTTTTGAAGCAGCAGCAATTAACCAAAATTAATATCGGCTCTGTCAAAGATCTTCCAGCATCTCTTTGTCAGACAGCCAACCTTCCCAGGTTTGAAATTGACAATATGCGATGTTGAGTGGTTTGGGAAAGGGGAAAAGGGGCAAATCAAGTTGATTTTCCTAGAGGTGTTTTGATATATGCACATCATCTGTTTTCCTGTCCTCACTACTCTGTCTCATTCCTCTTCTTTCTTTGCCTTTCACTTAATAGACTTCTCACATGAACACTAATCTGCCCTACACCTTTGTTCCCTCATGTGATCATTTATTGCTTGTCTGTGGAAATCCCTTATCCCTATCCTTTTCCTGTTCATAGCATCTCACTCTATGCTGCAAACAAGTTATCATGTCTTTTTGTCCTCCCTCCAGCATCCTGGACTCTTCCAGTTCTGTTCTTTTGTCTTCATAGTCCCATCTGCCCTATAACTATGTTTGCTGGACTTGTCACTGTTCTACCCCACACTCTCTTTTTCTCTCCTTCTAGTACGTCCATATCCTACACAGCATCTGTGCTGTTCATAGCAAATTCAGGCAATGTAATCTGCCCTGTCTTGTGAAGCAAGTGTGAATATAGGTATAAGAACAGAAGAATATGGGCACATTCTATATTTTCTGTATTAAACTGTGAATAGCAAGCACCCCTAAGGAAAAGGGAAAAAAAAAAAAAATCAGTATCCAGAAATACTGTCTGTGTGGTTGCAGCAATGGAATCAAAAAGGAAACAGTCAAAATTAAAGATGTGAAACAGATTCTTATACACTGCTGCTATATAAAGGATACCATAAAAAAAAAAATTGTTCCAAAAGTTAGGCTTATCCAGGCTGGGCAGCAATCAGTATGTTCTTCTTAGAAATAAGTTAAAGATAAGACAGCCATTTCTGATAGTTAAGCAAAAGATTTTTTGTTTGCTAGAGCAGGTCAACATTTCTATTCTAGGGAAAAATGGAAAATAATACTTTGATCAGAAACCCAAGTGAGTCCAACTGAAGGTAACACAGTTATTTTATGCTATATGGGAGTTTCCTGTTTGTATTTCCCATTATAAACTCATCTGCACATGGGATGTGATGCACCAGGAGCTCCTTTCCACTCAAAGGAAGGCAGTCTATCATGGGAACCCCTAGGTGTTATCTACTGTGGAGGAGGTACTAAAGCCAGAGAGTCAACCCTAGGGAACAGGCGAACATCTGGCCGCTGAGCAGTAAATGGAGCACACTGGTGACATGTACAGAAAGATATATTTGGATTATCAGGTGTGGGATTTTTTTAAATGGTACTTTATACCTCATATAGAACAATTTTTATGACCTAAGTTATTAAAAACAAAAGCATCTCAATTTTATATGTATTTTTTGGAATGCTTTTTGGAAAAAAAAAAAAAACCAACCTAGTCTATTATTTTTTTATTGTCTGAGATTTTATTTATTTATTTATTTGAGACTAATTCATTAGTAAAGTAATTCAAGAAAAGCCATTTTGAGTTGGAAAAACTACCTTCTGTAACACTGCCAGCATCAGGAAGGTGGTTGACAATAGGTTAAATGCGCAATCACACAAGTTAGACCTGTTCTGAAGTTACTTTAACTTACACACTGAACTTTCCAAGACTGCAACCAATTCTGTTTTCAACAGAAGCCAAAGCACAAAAACTCAACACACAATAAAGTATGTTATCACACAAACACACACAAAAAATAATGCGTCAGGTATTTTTTTCCAGAACAAAAGCAACCATTTTCTTCACTAATGATTTCATCACCACCAATAATGGAAATGTGACAAATACCCATGGAACTTCTGACCACCAATAACTAATACTAACTGTGTAAGACAAAATGCTGATGGAATTCTTCTGAGTCTCTCCTGTTTTAAATAAGAAAATATTCATAGTTCATAGCAGACTGACATTTTCTTGAGAAACTAAGTAAATCACAGGGCCTTTCAATCTGTGAAAGGTTGATAACAACACTGCTGTAT
>JANIJG010011857.1:15852-27489 GCA_024611175.1 Megaceryle torquata | reverse complement strand
AATAACATCTTTTTAGCACTGTGGTTCTCTTGAAGAAAATCTGAACACCATTTATTTTGTGGTACTGAAAGACTATAAACTGTCCAAAAGTGAATATCCATCTAGATTGGAGAGGCAAGCAAGAAGTACTTCAGGTTGTTAGCAGTTCTCTATTAAAATTTGGCATCCTCAGTTACAGCATTACATTATTTTTTATAAACATGACTATGGAAAGAGGTCAAAAGGTTTTTTTAATGCCAGGAAACAAAAATACGATTTTTTACCTTATTAGCAATTTTGCTAAAAAGCCTATGATATTTTATCAGCAACAGTGAAAGAGATCCTCCAGGATAATGTTTTTATGTTCTCGTTCTAATAAAATTTTCAGTTCAAACAAGGATTTGGAGAAAACCTTACAATGTTTGGTTGTTTTATATCATCAGCACTCTTTTGAAGACAGCTTACTTATTTCCCCAGTCACACAACACATGTGGTTTCTCAGCAGTTCCTGCTGAGCTTATACAAAGATTATATGGATTCAGGTTAAGATATTATGCCAAAATCTGACCACCTTCCAGTCTAATTCTGTCCTTAACTCACTTACCAGTGTGCTTATATTTTACTAAACCAGAGATGACATCAGATTGGGAGAAACGATCCACAGCAATGTCAGCTTTCATCACTACCCCTTGGTAGGGCTGTCGAGCCAGCATATACAACAGTTTCATGTCATCACTGTCTGCATCTGTGGCATAAATGTACTCCGAGGAGAGGACCACTTCTTCACCCTCCAGGCAGTGGAGCACAGGAACAAGACCTGTTTGCATAACAGGTGGCTCATCATTCACAGGCAACACCTAGTCAGAAAAATAAGATTTAAGATTTTTTTTTTTTTTTTTTTCTATGTGAAACCTGGTGTTTTAATACATTGCTTTCCAGGCCAAACAACAATATAGTGTCAGTGTCAGTGTACACTGAGCTCTCTCTGTAAACAAAATGAAAGCAGCTGAATTAGGGTCACTCTTTGAAGTTCAAATAAAAAAGTAAATCAATCTAGATAATTATAGCTTAAAAAATGAAACTCATTCCCCATATTTAAGTAAGAGAGAATAATTCCAGACAAAAGAACTCAAGCTAGAGCAAGCATGAATGCCTTTCAGCTAGTACAAGCCAAATCTCCTCTTATATTTGCCATATAAACCTGAAAGCTGAGGTCAAAATGGAAGCCTAACAAGGCCAGTATCTTCCAGTTTCCAAGGGAATGCAAAGACTTTCAGAAGTCAAGTTTTGCGCTCTTCTACACAGGCAATTGTTCTCAGAAGATGCAACACACTAACCTTCACCTGAAGGGTGAGCTCTACAGAGTGGATGCCATCTGTGGCTGCAAAAAAGACATCATCAGTGAGAGTCTCAGAACCATCATGACGATACCTGTGAAAAAAAGAAAGAGCTACAGAGACTTCCCATGGACAAAGGAGCTGTGCTTCCTGGTCATGCCAGATAACATGGATCCCTCCCAACATAAAAAAACAATCCCTTTGCAGGAGTATCCATCTAAGACTGCTGATTCTGGGTCAGAGTGTCTTCAGAGAGCTTGTGGGGTCTCCTACAAGAAGAAAACCCCCAAGATAAAACAGACATCAGCTGGGAAAAAGGTTTCACTGAGGCTTTGTCATCTGTGTTGTGGCTGTTTGTGAGGTGTCTGATAAATATGTATGTTCTCACTACAGTGGGTGCCCTCTGACTACCAGATGGAAACAGTTAGGGAGCTTTAAGTCTGCATACATGTAGAAAGTTGAATCTTGTTCTTGCCAGAAATATAGCAGCAGAATTTTCTTCTCTAGGTTAATCAGTGTTAATACAAGTTTTCTTGTAAACTAACCAGGTTTAATAAATATGCAATTTCCTTTGAAGAAAAAACCTGGCAACCATTGCCCTCTTCACAGAATCTGCATGGCTGAATACAGAATTTGCCTCCTTATCTGTATGGGGCAGAGCTTTATAGAGAAACCTTTGTCTCTGTTAGATGTGGTTGCAAGTTGCCACTTCCTGACTTCACAACAGCTCAGTTTCCAGAATGACCATGCAGTCCTGAGGCTCAGTCAGCAATCTTGCCCTGGAGCAGCTATGCCAGAGCTGTGCTATGATGAGTGTGGTTATAACCTCTGCACCTGGCTTCAGTTCATTGCAGGGCTTTCACTCATCTGACTGAGAGAGTCAGCCCCTCAAGAGGAAAAGACAGACACCCTTCTAACCTGACTGCCAGGGTACGTAGGTCACCACAGGAAAGGCTGTCGCCTTCATTCATGGGAATGCCATTCAGCTCCACAACCCCATGCTGTGGCTGTTTCTGCAGGAGGAGGAGGAGATTCTCCTGTTTTGTGTCCACATCAGAGATGAGAATGTGTCCCTCTGTGACAGGGCTCATGCCACCCTCTTCCACTTTCAAATGGCTTGTGAAAACCTGCATGGGGGAGAAATGCTGAACTCTTTTCTACTGCACCTCCAAATATACATCAAAGAGAGGAAACTTCAATTTGCTCTGGTATGAGTATGTGTGACACCTTAAAAAACAAAATGCCAAAGGCTGCGCTCTTTTCTGCTGCGTGAGGAAAAACAAATTAATTTACTAAAAGTAGGGCTTAATACGTGTGGCCCCATCCTGATCCCATTCACAGACGCTACTGGCCTTTATAGGCAATAGGCAGCACAAAGAAGAGGGATGCAGTTTTCCCAACCAGGGTGTGACATAAATATTTTTGTACAGCCACTCAGACATGAAAGGTAGCCCTCAGCTTATTTAGCACCAAAAAAAATCACCTTGCACACTCACCAGACTTTGCCTTCCCCCTCAGTTCCAATGCAGGCTACGTGCAAGACACTGAAATGCTGATCCTATGGAGGATTTTTTTTTATTTCAGACAGATGAGGATACCTCTCTGCATTTCTTTTTCTACCCAAAACCACTTTGACTTCCTTCCCTCTCACCCTCACCACCACCCTACCTCTGGGGCTTGATTGTCCACAGGAAGAATTGTAATATTGAAGCAGATTCCATACAAAGTGCCACCATGTTGATTTCGGATAGAAAAAATAAACTGGACTTGCTGGGGTTCAGGCCCGATGTCCTGCAATGGTGGCATGTAGGCAACTTTCATATAGTTCACAGCATCCTGGAAAAAGATAAGAAGGGTGGAGTAAGAAGTGGTAATAGAAGTACCCATAACTGAGGACATTAGGGACCTTTCTCATCCCGATTAGGTATCATCCAAACTGTTAAAATTAATTCTGGAAACTTTGCATGTAGTCTTTAGCTACTGGCAATATCTTGAATAAGTGCACCTTCACCTACAAATCAGGTGAGTACAGGTTCACTCAAATCTGTCGCAAAAAATACAGACATGGTTTGTAAGTGATTATCAGAGTACCTTATCAGAGGCTTGCGTTCTTGATGGAGCCCTTAAAGAATGCTTGTCTGAGGGCCTTTTCTAATGGTGACTTTAAAATAAACAATTCATCAATTGAATTAGTTTGAAATAGCTTTTAATACAACGTCTCCCAGAGCAGCTGAATTTGCCCAAAAACCTGCATCCAGACACCCATATTAGGCACATGATTAATGATTTGTAGGTTCAGAGCTCTCATTATGGTAATGATATCAGGTAACATAACAGACCTGAGTAAATGACCTTAGTGCAAGAGCAGCAGGATCCTTGACCAGCTTGGGGATAGTGTCCACCATGAACAGCTTCCCAGCATCTGAGTGGCTGTACAAAAACATGTATGTCCCTGGTTAGCAATACTGAAGAAAAGAAAGAACAAGTGACACAGCTCAATCTTGAATTTCAAATTAACTTCCCACTCCTGACTCCACTGAAAGGAAAAACATGTCTTTCTTCTATTCTTGTTAGTCATTTGAACATTATCACAGAAAAGTGACCACAAGAATTATTTTTCACAATGGTTATGAAAAATCATTGAATATCTTATAAACAAGCTCTGAGTTTGCTACAAGTGTGTCTCTGCACACCCCAGATACCATTTACACCACCTGCAAGTCTAGTCCATCATGTTCTGATTAGTTGCACACCTTCATTTATCTTTATATAGAAAATATATTATTTCTGTTTTTCATGCATGTTATATACTCCTGAAGTGAATCAATTTCCAGTAAGCCAGCTTTCCAACACCAGTAACCGGCAAATTGGATAACCATGTGACTATTTGAGGGAACAGGGGAACAGCCAAAATGTCCCTCCCAACGAGCCAAGTACTGACCCTCTGTTGCTTAAGAATGGAACTGAAAGTGTCAAACTATATAGTTGGAAGTGTTAAACCACGTAATTGAAAGCTTAAACCATGCAATAGCTGGATTTTAAACTTTCCTATTTATCAAATTGTTGCTGATACTGTCACAAATTTACCAAATGAAGAAACAGCAGCAGTGACATAAACTGATACTACACCCATTTATCCTGTATCCATATTGCCCCGTCATGGTTTAGAGCTGGACCCAACCACATACACACACAGACACCCCACCAGATGGGAAGGAGAAGAGGCAGAAAAGTTCAAAAACCCCTCAGGTTGAGATAAAGAGAGTTCAACACAACAATGCAACAGGAGAAAAACAACAATCAACAGCCACAGTAATGAAACAAGACACAGAAGCAGAGAGATAACGAAACGGAAATTGTGCTGCTCGGTTCGCGCTGTCTGGAGCTTTGCCCAACCCACCCCCACCCGCAGATCCTGGGCATGACGTCAGTACAGTATCGAATAATGCATTGTCTGTTTCAGTTGTCTATCCTGGTTGTGACACACACACACACACCCCCCGCAACTTCTGGTGAAAATTAACCGTATCCTATTGGAACCCAGGGCACCCTGTAAGGTGTTCTACCTGCATTCTGCTCCACCAGTTCCTAGTCCAGGACCAGGAGTCCTTCATAGTGCCATGGTAACAATACATGGCCTAGAAAAAGCTGACGCACCTCATCTGCTCAAGACTGGAGCAGGCTCAGGTCAGCCTCATTCTATCAGTGTAGGAGACATACATAACTTGTGCTCAAGGCTGTACAGGTTGCCACATGACAGTGTAAAATGCAAGTCCAAAGAAAGGAGAGAAAATACTTCAAGTACTTTCCTCTTTCTTATTTGTTGCTAAACTACACTTTTTTTTTTTATTACTCTGTATATTATTCTGTTGCTTTCAGCTCTGGTTCACCCTCAATCATCAACAGGAGAGCTGCACCCAGCTATTACCACCTGCACTTTACGCAAACAGACAAAGAACCTGAGACACAAGCATGCTACTGCAGCTGAAGCTGCTCCTTTTAGGTGGGTCATTGCCCAGTCCCACCTGGAAGGTACAGCAAGTCACACCTACCTGTGTGTACAAGAGAAAAATGGGGAAGTGGTTATGATATATGTGAGTTCCCTGTCTTGCTCTTCCACATCTATGAAGTGGAGATGTTTCTTAGTTAGGTGAGCAATTTCAGTTTCCTTAACAACCAGGTGACGAGTCACTCCAGGGGCTTCTCTGGGTAGCTGATCATCCACAGGGATAATGTGGATCATCATCACCTGAAATCAGCAAGACAGTAAAATCAACAGCCATTCCTCTCAAAAGCAGGGTGTCCAAGTACCTGTATATAAACATGCACACACAGAACTAAGTGGATCACTGGAATATGAGATATAGGATGTGACTGTCATGTCATGTGATGAACACATGAATAATGGACATATACACAGTTAAATGCAAAGGCTGTGAATCTTAGCAGTTTCCATTTAAATTAAATGCACAGTTAAACTGAGTATGTTGGACTCCTGGGTGAAATAGGCAGAGAGAATTATCTCATGGAAAGCAAGCACGAGAGCTAGATCTGAAGAATGTTATTTGTGGTGATGAACATGGTGATGGCAAACACAGATCCATCCAAGACTGAGGTGAAAGTCTGTCAGAAGGTGTAAAATCATCAGCCATTTGAAGGAAAAATGCAGGACTTTGACAAAAGATCATTTTCATACCTGTGGCTCAGATAGATTAGGAGGGTCATGGCTATCACACAGAACAAACTCAAGGGAATCTTCAAATACTTCTCCTCCCAAATGATGATAATAAATTATTCCATTAAATAGATCCCTCTGAAGAAAACTGCTGACAGAATACCCTGTTAAATTGAATTATATATCTTTTATTGAACAGTGCATGATTTTTATAATTCATAAAAACTATCTATGCAAGTAACTAGTAAAGTATAATGTCCTCTTTCTCACCCTAATTTGGGCAAGCTCTTTGAAATCTCCCTTATCTCATTGTCTTCCATATCTCCTGAAGATCATAAAAATCTTGTCTATGTTACTTAAAGATCATTCAAAGGAGAAGCAATATAGCAAATGGGCCCAAAGCCCAGTTAAGACAAAAGAGAATTTGAAGGACTAGCAGCTTCTGCAGTCTAGCACAGGGATTTCTGAGTTCAGTTAAATGAAATGAGAGCTTTCTTCCTCTTTTAGGATCATTAGCATCATATAATAGCTTTGAATTTGTCAGGGACCTTTGCAGATAAAGTATTTCCTGACTAGCCCAACTTTTCTGAAGGAGAAAAGTACAGCAGAGAAATAGACTCAGAATAGAAGAATTGTGGGATAAATTGTGTTCATAGGTGTACTTATGCTGGTGCAGAGACCAAAATCATATATGATGATGATTTACACTATAATGAAAAAAAAAATTAATTTGCCATGATTTGTCTTGCAGCAAAATACATTGTCTAATTGTTACATTTAATGTAGATTTAAAAGGAAGGGACAAAGAAAAATGTGCCTGTTGTGGATGTGTTTCATTACCCATCAAGTTTGGTCCCAGTTTCTTCATGATTTCTCCAGCTTGTGGTGGCTTGGTAATATTGAATAATATATAATCATCACTGGAATCCATGTCCGAAGCATGAAGCATGGAGCCCTGAATCAAGATTGTCTGTCCCTCAAGAACTTCAATGACCACATTGCTGATAAGAAATGGAGGGCTGTCATCTTTAGGGAGTATATTTATTGGAAACTTATGGCGAATACTGTGGGGGCCATCAAATATCCTAAATACCACAAAGTCCTTAGTAGAATCACTGTCGTCATGATGGTAGTGAACAACTCCAGCCTGAATGTCAGAGACTGTGAACATGAATCCTTTACCTCCTGCCAAAACAGTGGAAGAAAACACATTTTTAAAAGTGCAGTTCAGCCCAGAAGAGAATCCTTCCCCCCATATGAATGTTATTCAGGGAGAGAGGAGAATGCATTTCTAACTAGAAATATCAAAGGTAGCTTTACCTACTAAAAACAAGTTTGTAGAAGTTGGAATAGTTAATAAGAATGCAGAACCTGCAACTGTGATAGCAGAGAAAGTCATCCAAATGTCCATTGAACTAAATATAATTGGAGATATCAAGGATTTTTAACTGTGACTGTTTGTACTTTAATTTCGACCTCTACTTTCTTATCAGAACATTTTACATATATTTTAAGCATCAAAGAGCATATGCTTTATAATTACAGTTCAGCACTTCATTGCAAGTAAAAAGTAACATTAGAGGGTCTTTTTTTTTCTGTGTATTGAGGTTACTGTCTATAAGACAACTTTACACCTCTGCTTCATTGGACATGTTATGCACACACAAATATTCAGGCAGGTTAAAGGTTTTGAGAACTGCAAGCTGGTGACAGAAGAGATGATCTCCCCAGGGACTCCAAGGAACGTATCTTCTTGCCCTCCCTGCTCTGTAACATCAGCAGAGGTACCTACTCTCTCTTTTTTTCTCCTCACTTGAAGCAAATTATCAGCAAGCTTTATAACAGAGAAATAACTGCCTCCCTACCCAATAAAAAATCTGTTAGAAGTGTCAGAAAGCAGGGAACAATGCCATACATACTGCTTTCTTTCAGGACTTTCCTTTAGCTCTAGGACTGGCATAAGCAAACCCAGCAAAAGAGCATTCAAAACATTGAGTTGATTCACTATTCACCACAGTTAATGGGAATCCCTCCACTGATTCAGTGTCTCAGACCATTTGCCAGAAGCACTAGAGTTATGGTGCACCTAGAGGTCTAAATCTGAGCTTTCCTTTAAATTTTGTGCTGCAGTCATTGCTTGATGGACAAAAAAGGCCATTGCCAAAAATTGTGGTGATAGTTTCTTTTGCTTATGCCTCTGCAGACACATAAAAGAGAATAAAGCACAGACACTGAAGAAGACATATCCACCCCTGGCTGGCCCACAGGAGTCTGACAAACCCTGAGAGGCTGCATGAAAGGATGGGACTGCCACCGTGAGATGAGCCCTGGACTCTACACACTCCTGTAGGCACATCTGGTGTGCTGCTCCACAGCCTGGAGCCCACTCCCTGGCTGGCTGTGCAGCTCACTGTAATACCATCTGGGACTGAGCCTGATACTGCTGACACCACAGAGTTTGTTTGTAACACTACAGGAGAACAATCATGCAGACACTGAACTCCTTGGCAGTAGTTGCCTGGGATTAAACATATTTCTGAGTAGTTTCTGTTTCCAATAAATTCCAAATACCACCTTCCCCTTTCCTTTAAATACTTGATTTATGTCTCTAGGCTATGCATTTTACATTAATACATTTAGCTATCAAAAAATTTCAACATTGATAGTGGCAGCATCTTCCCACTCTGCTAACAGTAGGGTGACTTTTTTACCTAACAATTTTTCCAAAGAAAAGTCTGTGCTGACTCATGAGACTGCAAAGTAAAATTTATTCGATTGACAATTAGAAGCCTAATTTTTTTTCCGAAGTAAACCTTAAAGCTGCCAGTAAATTATGATCATATCCAAATGTTCCTCTATTTGCCAACAAATCAAAATCACTAGCCTTTCCTTAGCATCTTCAGGGAAAAAAACGTGAGAAATTAAAATATAGTGACTACATTTTGCCCAGGTCATGCCTGCTCAATGAAAGCACTGCTGTTTTCTTTAAAATTTCAGCTTTGGAATGTAAATGTGTGGTAAAAAAAGTAAAAGTTTAAATGATGAATTTTCAGTACCGTTGCTTTCCTCCCCGTGCCTAGCGCGGCTGTAAGCAGGGGAAGCCGGTCAGCAGAGGGAGCAGAGCCCGCGGGCGAGCCGCGACTTCCTTCCCTCGGCCCCTGCGGGGCTGTGCCCACCCCTCGGGGTTTGCCTTTCGCTCCGGGGCCGGGAAACCTACAGAAGATGCATTTTCGTGCCCCTTTTTTTCCATGCTTCCTTTGAGCGACACAGTGCAATATACGGTTCTGCTGACATTTATTTTGGTTTTTGCAGTGCCATCACAGCGCTGTTGGTCAGGGAGTTAACCATCCTCCTCTAGCCTTGGTGTGACACAGCAGCATTAGGCCAGCTGCCTGCTGTTTCTAGGTACATGAGCTCACCTGTGATGAATTCACCTCCGGTGGAAAAAAAAAAATCAACCAGCAGGGAGAGACATATCTCTACCATCTTACTGACTGTCATGTCAGTTGTCACTAGACAAGATGTTTCCAGGACCTGCAGTTGAAATTACTTACCTCTCACTGTGAGTCGCCCATGCTGTAAGCCATCAACTGTGACCAAGCGAACATTCTGAATGTCATTATTATCTACAATTTGGAAGTGTTTCCATGTGATCGGTCGGGACTGCCCTTCCAGGAGGTTGAGACCTTCAAAAACCAGAATATTATTTCACCAAAGCATCTGCAACATTTAAGGTTGTCATTTAACCTTTATAATAGTTTTGCAGTCAGGGAGAAAATCATGTTTAATTCCATCTACCTACCTACCTGTTGCAGACAATTCAAGATCAGCTTAACAATTTGATATCAGCTTTTATTCTGACATTCTTGCCTCAGCCAACTGTCTTCAAGGAATTTTTTTTCAGAGGAAGAACATATTCTGGTTCCCAGTTAACTGATAGACTAGCTAGGCACATTTCTTGACATTTGCACAAACTGGAGCATTGCACTTGCAACCTCACAATGTCTGAAACTGGGCATTCAGCAATGGTGGAGGGCAGTATCTCTTCTTTTCACTTCAATAGTAATTTCAGGTGGGATTTCTCTTGGAGACATGAGCCCTCTTCTTCTCAGCTTCTTCCTTTACTACTGTGAGGAGACTGCACTCTCTCTCTGGTGCAAACTTCAAGACTTGTTTGATCTTACACCTTTTCCTTTTGATAAATATGAATGTACATTTCACTCCAGATGGGAAAGCTTGTCCCCTCTCCAGCGCAGGCATTACAAATCTGTTTAAATTAGCCTTCAGGTTTCCAGGCTTCAAATGGATAGTGGTACATCATGCTCTTTTTCTATTTTTTTATTTTTAGAGCCTTCACTTGAAACAATACCAACAAGCCTTGGTCTTTCCCACACACTGTGCTACTAAACCTATTCCATCACATATTTGTCTTTAATATTTATACTCTTTTATGTCCAGTTCATGCTTGAAGAAAGTACAGATCCTGATTTTCCTGTAATGCCTTTTTTTCGTTATTTTTCATTCCAGTTAATATTTTTACAAGTTATTCTAACACGTTCTCACCAAAATGGATGAAAGGAAAAAAAACCAGATTTTTACTCCTTCAGTTTAATGATCCTTAAACTCCGGGTGTAAATATGAATTTTGGAGCTTTGTCAAATGTCTATGTCAAAACATTAAAACTTCTGCAGCAAAATAAACTGAGGAAAAGAGATCTCACCTGTATTCCATGAAACCCGAGGAGCATTTGTATCTGTTGTTCTGATAGAAAGATGCACAATGATTGGTAAACTCCTTTCAAAGTATAAGTCATGAACCTCAAACTCCACCTGTTGTGAAAACAAACAATTTATTGAAAAAAACCCAGACCCTGAAAAGCTCTACCTCGAAACACATACAGTGTATTCTTTTCTGAGAGATCTTAAAAGTATTCTGGTAATATTAGTTTGATTTAGCTTCCAAAAACAGCCTTTGAGGTTCTGCACTGAATTAAGTATCTGTCTTCTTTGCTCTTTGCAGTGAATGCTGGTATAGTTGGTAATGTGTGGAAATTAATGGGAAATAAGCATTTTCATTGTTGTTTGGTGTATAATTAATACAGCAATTAACATATGGCTTTTTAAATAGTAATAATAAAAAGGGGAAGGGGCATTTCCCACTCTTGAAACATACATAGGACCACAAAAATTATGAAAGAAAAGATATGCACGGGCACAGGGTAAAAAAAAAATTAAAAGACAATTTCAAACTCTTGAGTTGTCAGATTCTTGAACCTGAGGTCAAACAATGCTGAAAGCTGTGCAGAGAAAGGATACTTAAGGCAGTTTGGCAGGATGACTGATCCTCATACTAAGGAAACAGAAAGGAAGGAGGTTCCTTTGACAGCCAAGATTAAAAAAAAAAAAAAAAGACAAGTCTTGTCAGCATCAGGTGCCAAAGTTATTGTTACTGTTCCTCTTCTTTCCAGTCCACCCTTTCCCCAGCTTACCTTGCTCTGATTTTCTGTTTCTTCTGTTTCATTACTTTAGTGCCAACCTATTTTTTTTTTCAGCTTTGTGGGGTTTTTTTTCTTATCTCTCCTTTTTAAGACGGTTTCTCAGGTTGTTTGGACACTAATGAATTTGAAAAAATAACTAACAGTAGGCA
>JANIJG010011856.1:0-15114 GCA_024611175.1 Megaceryle torquata | reverse complement strand
GTTTCTAAATTATCCCTCCCCCTCAACGCCCCCCCCTCTCCCCAGCTCTGAAAGCAGCCCAGAAAAGCCGCAGGGCTTGTTTAAGGCTGCCTGTAACTAATCCTCTCATTATCCCCTGCCATCCTCCCCTCCTCCTCCTGCTCCCGCAGACACAGCCGGAGGATGAGGTAAGCACCGGCTTCAGCCCCGAGAGACCAGCAGCAGGTATCTGCTCCTTGCGCCGGCCGGAGAACGGCAGGGCATTCGAAGATGGCACAAAACCAGGATGCTCTCATCTCCTCATCAGGCCAGCAGCCCAAGGGGTACCCAAAAGCATCCCAGGAGAGCTTGTGCTCGTCTCTCAGCAGTCCCCGAGACCGGGCTGCTTCAGGGACACAGATCTTCCCCACCTCCCTGCGTTCGCCACCTCGCAGACGTTTTCTAACGGTGACATCAGCGCGGGCACGGAACGCTGAGGTCCCATCCCAGTGGCAGAGGCTCCTTTCCAACTGGCTGCTCTCCAGCCACGCAGCCACGAAAGGAGAGCAGATCTGTGCCAAGTGCACAGGAGATGAGGCAAGAAGCAATGGACTTAGAGCTGTCGTGAGGGCAAGAGAGTAGAAAAGCTCCGTCACGGTGAGGATGGCTTTGCCTGAGCAAAAACATCCATCAGATGCTGCCATCTGGGCTGCCATGAGCCCAGAGCTGGACACAATACTCCAGATGTGGCCTCACCAGAGCAGAGGGGGAGCAGAACCTCCCTTGACTTGCTGGCCACACTCTGCTGAATGCACCCCAGGAGACCATTGGCCTTCTTGGCCACTAGGCTGGCTCATGGAGAACTTATTGTCCCCCAGGTCCTTCTCCATGGAGCGCTTCCCAGCAGGTCACCCCTCCCCTGTACTGGTGCAGGGGGTTTTACCTCCCCAGGTGTAGGACTCTACCCTTATCCTTCTTAAACTTCACGTGGTTCCCCTTTGCCCAGCTCTCCAGTGGAGAGATTGAGGCAAATGTTGGAGGAAAAAAAGTAAATGACAGTTCAGTGCAAGGAAGACCATCAGAACTTGCGAGCCAGGAAGAAGGGGAAGAGATGCAGGAGAGGTAAAGGCTGAAATGCTGTAAAAAAACCCCAGAGAATGAAGATGAATGATGATGGTTTGATGCTGGTTTTGCCCATGAAGCGTCAAAAGTACTTTTCAGGAAATTGAAATGATTAACCAGCCCTGCTCCCCAGAGCTCTGAGGCAGGCAAGCAACACTCGTTTGGGTTTTGCCACATGAATATGGGACAGGAGACAAAAGTGCTCCTGGTACAGCCGTGCTTCCAGGCACTCCAGGCACAACCTCCCCTCAGCAGGTTACTTGGTTCCTCAACATGGCTTGAAAAATAGGAAAGAAATGTTAGAAAACAAAAATAAGGAGATCCCACATTAACAGGGGTTTCGCAGCACAGAACCCACCCTGTTCATAGAATCATCTCGGTTGGAAAAGACCTTCAAGATCATTGAGTCCAACCAGTAATCCCACCCTGCATGTCCACTGCTAAACCACGTCCCTCAGCGCCACATCTCCATGGATTTGAAACCCCTCAAGAGATCACGGGGACTCCACCACTGCCCTGGGTAGCCCTGAAGAGGAAGAAATTGCTCCTCAGGTCCAACCTAAACCTCCCCTGGTGCAACTTGAGGCTGGTTCCTCTTGTCTTACCACTTCCATGATGACCTCCTGACAAAGCAGGTTAGGGCCACCTTATCCATACGAGCGTTGTGTTCTCGACCATCTAAACAGCCCATGTTCTTTGTGGCTCAAACGCATCGTTCAGTGCGGGAACCAGCAGGACTCGGAGCCAGCTTCTGCCTGGATGGCAGCGGGGTCCTGGAGATCCAGTCACTGAAACAGGAGGTCAATGGCAAGCGCTGGAAAATGTGCCACAGAGACAATAGGGGAGCTCCACACAGCCCCGTGGCGGGTCTCTGCTCCGCGTTCTTCGCGCAGGAGAGCAGCACAAGGTCCCCCGACCACCTCCGCACGGTCCACACCCCACCCGTGTCCAAAGCGCCATTCCCGCTGACAGCGGCTCTCGCGGGTGGGCCTGACCAGCACGAATCGCCGAACGGTTTGTGGTTCCTTCCTAAAAAATACGGATCGATAACAGGCGGAGCACCCCGGGGGGAGGCACACGCGCTCCGGACAAACCCCCAGCCCCCGCACCCGCCGCGTTCCCACCGTTCCTACCGGGCCGGGGCCAGGCCGCTGTCTCCCAGGACAAGCCCTGGCCCCACTGCGGGGACAGCGCCCGCGGGGGCTGGGCCGGAACCAACCCCCGGCAGCGAGGGGCCCCCCCCCCCCCCCGCCCGCCGCCTCTCCGGTACCGGCCCGTCTTGCTGTTGCCACGGCAACGGGGAGGGCGGGGAGGGGCGGGGCGACACCGCGGCGGGAAGCGCGGCCAGGGTCGGTCGCCCGCAGTCCCCCGCCGGTCGCCATGACGGGCGCGGAGCCCGGCGGGCCGTGCGGCGACCTGCTGGACTACAAGACGGTGAAGTTCTCTCTGACGCGGAACCGGCGGGTCGGGCTGCTGCACCGCCTGCTTCAGCTCGGCGTGCTGGGCTACCTGCTCGGGTAGGGCGGTCCCCTCCTTCCTTCCTTCCCGCCCGCCTCTGGGGCTGCGGCCCTTCCGGAGGCCGTGGGGCGGGTCCCTTAGCCCCCCTCGCCTCTCCCTCGCTCCCGCCTCTCTGCAGGTGGGTTCTGTTGGTGCGGAAGGGCTACCAGGACACCGACCGTGCCCCCCGCGCCGCCGTCGTCACCAAGCTGAAGGGGGTGGCGGTGGCCGAGACGAGGGGTGCGGGCCGGAGGCTCTGGGACGCGGCCGACTACTCCCGGCCCCCTCAGGTACGGCCGCAGCCGCCCCGGGGTGTGTGTGGGGTGAGGGGGGACGGGGGGAGGCAGCCGGCAAAAGCCGTAGCGAAAGGTGAGGCGACGTTAACGCTGTAAAATGGGAAAGCCAAAATAAAACCAACAACAACAAAGATTTGTTGTCCGTCCCACTGCTGCGGCGTGGGATGGTGTAAAGCCCCTGCTGATGGCGCCTTCTTGCTTCCTAGGGAGAAAATGTGCTTTTTCTGGTGACCAATTTTATCGCGACAGCAGAGCAAGCCCAGGGCACCTGTCCCGAGGTGAGTGGGGCTGTCCCACAGCCCAGCGCTGCCGTGGGACCAGGTTCACAGACCCAGCCAGCGCTGCCTCTCAGGAGCTGTTCAGGAGCTCTGCAGAACCCAGAGCAAGACCAGACAGAAAGGGAAAATAGATTTATTTTCTTTTTATCCCAAACCTAATGTCCCTCATTGCTCCCTAGACCTCACTCGCTCATCTGCACTTGCGCTGTCCCACCCCATGAACCGAGGCGCGTATCCCGCCAGTCCGGCCACAGTCACTTGTGGTGACCAGAAGGACAAGGGACACGGTCTGTTGGGGCCTCACCAGCTCCCTGGGCTTCTTGAGGAGTGGTGACACTGTGTGATCTTTGCAGGCTTTCTGCTGCCTGCTCCAGGGAGGCTGAGCCCCATTGCTCTTCCAGCTCCGCAGTGCGGCTGGTGCCAGCACTGTCATCCCAGGCTGGCACCTCTGTTACCTGTCTCCCTTCTGCGGTCTCGTGTATATTTTTGGTTTCTTGATGCTGTTCTGTTCTCTTACCTCTGTTCTGCTGTTTTTCCTGATGCTGTTACACGCGCTCCACAGATACCTGTGTCATAACTCTTCTGCAGGACTAGTGTCCTCTCCACTTAATGCCCTATTTTTAGGAGGAACACAGCACAAGATCTAAGTGGGTTCTCATTCAGCCAGCACTTAGCAATATATGTTCTCCGGGAGAAATCTTCCCTTTGAGGCTGGACTCAGGCCAGCTCCTCAGCTCAACTCTCCCAGGCCGGACCCTGCTTGGCAGAGAGGACCAAACATCTTTTCAGCTAAGTCACTGCTGGCACCTTGTCCCTGAGCCAAGCTCTGTTTGACCTGACGGCTCCCCAGCTCGCCCCATGCCACCGGCAGCTGTGCTGGGCAGCTCTCCCTGCTGTGACACAGGAGGAGCAACCCTGGGTGCGGGGAAAGCGGTGCTAATGATCCCTCTTCACCGTGGTGAGAACTACTAGTAAGGTAGGGATAACTGCAGGACCCCCCTGCCAAGGGAAGATGTGCCGTAGAGGGTTTCAGGGCTCTCTCCTGGGCAGTCATGGGCATCTCTGGCTGTTTAAGCCAAGGATCCAGAGAGAGCAGAGCGTTTCATCCCCTGACAGTGCTGTGGTGTGACTGGGTGCCTCTCATACCCTTCACCCCACGCTACACTCCGGTAGTTTCTCCGTTCCTGGCTTTGGGGCTGTCACTGACATTTGTGTTTGGAAACCTTTGAAGATTTAGCCGTGTCAGCTTTTGACTTTGCAGGAAATTCTGAATATTCAATTTATTTATTAATATTATAATTACCAAAATATTCAGTGCTGGTAGACCAGGGGAAAGTCTGGCTGGGGGCAGAGGCAGCACCCAAACACAGGATGGGTTGTTTTAGCAGCTGATGTCTCCACTGAGCTCAGATCTGTGGCTGAGCTCTTACTTACCTCTCAGGAAGACCTTTCAATGCTGTTCTAAAATACTTTGAGCAGTTGGAAAGCCTCTGCCTCTATTTGCAAAGTGCTCTGAAGGTTAATGGGAAGGATCAAAAGAGGCTTGGAGCCAGAAGGCATTAGTCAGCTGGTGCCTCCACTCTGCCCAGTTCAAGCTCTGGGACTAAGGGACCATTTCATCCGAATCCGAGTAGGTGAAACCACTGGGAACACAAATGCTGCAAACTCCGAGCAGCATCTGGGCTCTGCTGTGAGCACCATGGGGGGGCTTCTGTCAAGAAACCTGTTGGAAAGGCTGATGTGTTCCTATTCCTGTCCCACCCCAAGCCTGCAGTTCCTGGGTAGTTTCCTAGAGAAGTTTACTACTCCTCATATTCCCAAGTTTTTTTGTTTTTTTTTTCCTTCTTACACAACCAAGATGCAGCAATTTAGAGAGCTTTAGATCCAGAGCCCTGTGAGGGCTTTGAAGTTACTCTACATCTCTTTTGTTTCTCTCCCAGTGCACTCGTGGCCCATGTAACCTGGTTTGGATCGTGCCTGGGGAGAATCCCAGCACCAACTGGTTCTTTATTTTGTGTTGTAGTTTGGTTTGGTTTGGTTTTTTTTTCCTAGGAGGCTCATTTCCACTCAGAGGTGGTAGGGGAGGTTGAAACCTTATTGGCCAGGTTTTAAGTTTTCTTTAATACCATTGTAGGCTTCAGTACTTGAATTTCTCCCAAGCTTTGCAGCTTGCATCCCCAAAAGTGTCTGTCTTCCCAGTGCCCTTAGGCAGTGCCCCCCACCCAGCAGCCCAAAGGTGTTTCAGAGAGCTGCTCCTCTTGGCTTTTGGTGGGTTTCCTGGGACAGCCCTGGGAGGACCTGGATGGACACCCTCCCCCTCCTTCTCACTCCATAACTGAGGTTTCCTCACCTACCTTTGTGTCTCTGTGCCCCTCTGGACTTGGGGAGGGGGGTTTATGATGGGCTGGTGATTGCTGTGATGGCCTGGGAGGAACTGGGGGAAGGTATAACTGGTATTCCCCAGCCTGCCATTGTCTCTCTGTTGGAATAGGAGCTTTTTGCTGCTCCGGGCGATCAGGAGCAGTCTCCTTCTCTAGAAACTTTCCAGACCCACCTGGGTCTGTTCCTCTGTGAGCTGCCCTGGGTCACCCTGCTCTGGCAGGGGGGTTGGACTTGATGGTCTCCAGAGTTCCCTTCCAACCCCTACCAGTCTATGACTCTAGGTGGGTCCAGAGCGAGGGGGAAGCTTTTCCATGTCTCTTGTAAAACTGGTGTCGTGCTGTAGGAGGGGTCTCTTCAGCCCCTCCTGGGAGTAACTGGTGGTGCTTTACAAGGTGCTTAACGGGCTCTGTGATTCAGGCCCCGCTGAACCCAAATGTGCTTGTGCCCAGTCCCAGCCGAAAGGTCCCAGCAAGCTCCTGAGGCAGAGGAGATGAGGGCCCCAGAAAGCATGGAGACAGGCGGGATGGATTGTCCCTCAGAGATGCCTTTCTCCTCGCTGGCTGGAGCCTGCCCAGGCTCTGGCACATGGCAGATGGCTTCTGCAACTGGCCGGGACGTGCCTGGAGAAACAGAAGCAGCAGTGTGGGGATGTGGGCAGGTGACGGGGTGGGCTCGGGCGGCTGCGCAGCGCGGTGACAGCCCTTCTCTCTGTCTCCTGCAGAGCCCCTCCGTGCTCGACGCCACGTGCACAGAAGATGCAGACTGTCCCGTGGGAAACCCAGTGGTTCGTGGCAATGGTACTGGGTATCTTGCTAAAATCAAACAAACAAAAAAACCACCCTAAAATCATTTAATTCCTCATGCTTGGCAGCAAACGGATCCACAGAGGTGCCCGATTGTCCGAGTTTGGCACTTTTTTGTAAGCGTGCACAGAAGTGCTCTCTTCAAACAAACCAAGTGTTCGTACAAAAACAAGTGTTTGTTCTTGGCCCGACCTGGTGGGACCTGTCACAGCTGGACGAGGAGGTGCTGGAGGCACAAGGTGCTGTCACCACATGCACAGGGACACGTTGTTTCTGGTCTTGGCTGCCGGAACTGGAACCGCTGTGCCGTGTGACTGGCAGGTTCTCCTGTTGTAATGAAACCCTGGCTTCTGTTTCCTGCTGATGAATACTGGCAGCCCAGGTGAATTCAGCTGGAAAAAGATGTTGCAGCTCCAGGAGGCCGGTCACGTGTGGGATTGCCCCAGCTCATTGTATTCTGAGCGGGTGGCTTCCGGCAGTTGAGGGGCAGGAGAGGCTGCGCTGGACAGCCAGGTGCTGGCAGCAGCAGCAGCTTCTTGTCTTTGTTAACCAGCTCCTGTGGTTCAGCCTTGAGGGAAGGTGTCCCAGGGGAGCAGTTGGGTGGGGGAAAGGCTGAAGGTGATGGCAGGATCATCTTTGCAGTTCAGGTTTTGAGAAGGCCAGAAATGCCCGTGGCCAGGGCAGTATCCCAGGAGGAGAGCTGTGGAGAAGACGTGTTGAAAAGGAATAGTAAATGATACTCATTGTCTCATTTCTAGGGATAAAAACTGGGAAATGTGTG
Source organism: Megaceryle torquata (assembly GCA_024611175.1). Lineage (NCBI taxonomy): Eukaryota > Metazoa > Chordata > Aves > Coraciiformes > Cerylidae > Megaceryle > Megaceryle torquata. Next base: position 7,997 of record JANIJG010011856.1, on the reverse strand, counting down.
ATGTTCAACACCACCCATTCCACCTGTGAGATCTATGGCTGGTGTCCTGTGGAGAACAACACCCTGCCCAGGTAAGGCACAGGGTGAGAGTTTTGGTTGCTTCCCTGTGTGTAGCCAGGGCCCTGATCATACTTGCCCAAGGGGCAGGCAGGCTCAGGAAGATCACTGACATTGATCTACTGGTCAGTTAAGCCCAGAGAACTTCACACCAGGGTGTTCCTTGCAACTGTCCATTGTTGTCAAAGTCCTGGGATCACGGAAGAGACCGCGGAGCGAGGGGGGTGTGGAGGGGCCTCGGCCACTGTGCAAAATTTTTCATTGCCAATTGTTTTCCAGGAAACCTCTTCTGACTGAGGCGGAGAATTTCACTCTTTTCATAAAAAATACTGTCCACTTCACCAAATTCAACTTCTCCAAGTAAGTAGGAGGCTCCTCCAGCCAGGCTGTGCTTCCAGCCTCGGCTCTGAGCTTGTCTCTGCCCAGGGGCTGAGCAGCTGAGGCCTCCCAGCAGCCGTGTGCCACCCAGGGGGGGTGGTGGCTCAGGCGGTTACGGTTCAGGACAATGTTCAGGAGGACACCAGTCACTTCAGTGGCACCTGCGTCCGCAGCTGTAAGAGCTGTAGGATGGGGAGCGCTCAGAGAGAGGGGCTGGTGTGTCTCTGCCTGTCTAGAGCACCACAGGCCAAGCCAGACAAGGCTGGTTGTTTCCAAGGTCTCATTTTACCCCGCATATTTTTGCATTTTAGTCCCTGCAAAATAGTTTCACTGAGGCCCAGTAAATGGGCTGCACTGGCCTCGCAGCCCCAGGCCTGCTGCCTGCGCTGCCATGCTCTGGTGGAGGATGTGGCCTGGGGGCAGCTGAACCCCTGCCTGCCTGTCACCCCCACAGCAGTACCCCCTGCTGGGATGTGACACCTCACAAAGCCGGGTGCCAGGGAAGGAAGGAGAAACACAAAGACAGAGGTGAAGGAGAGGAGCCGGGAGGGGCAGGGCCATGGCCGGTGCTGTAAAAGATGATAGCTCCACAGCTTCCTCTGGGCTGGTTTCCTTCCACCCTCCCTCCAGCTGAGGCTTTAGGAGAGGCAGTGTCTTATCTCCCCCCAAGCAGGAGTCTTAGTGGTCCCAGACCAGTGGGATGGTTTCCTTTGCAGTCCCACAGTGGGGTTGCCTGACTTGCCACTGCCATCTCCCTACCCCTCCATCTCCTGTCTCAGGTGCAATACTTTGCAAACCAGTGACCCCACCTATTTCAAGAGCTGCACGTACGATCCAGTCTTCAACCCCTCCTGCCCCGTCTTCCGCGTCCGTGACATGGTGGAGGAAGCTGGAGAGACCTTTGGAGACCTTGCACTGCTGGTAATTGTTTTTATTAGAAGTATGGAAGATGACTCCAGATTCCCCAAGGATTTGGGCAAGGGTCAGGACTGACCAGTGACGTGCTGAGGGAAATGTCTGAACAGTAACGAGCTCTGCAAATGGAGACAATCTTCGTGGCAGGGCCTGTTGGGACAGGACTAGGGGTGACAGGTTTAAACTGAAAGAGGGACATTTAGAAAGAGAAGAGAGAAAATTTTTCTGCTGAGGGTGGTGAGAGCCTGGCCCAGGCTGCCCAGAGAGGTGGTGGCTGCCCCAGCCCTGGCACCATTGCAGGGGAGGTTGGCCAGGGCTCTGAGCACCCTGCTCTGGTTGCAGATGGCCCTGCTCCCTGCAGGGGGGTAGGATCAGATGAGCTTTAAAGGTCCCTTCCCACCCAAACCAGTCCATTATTCTAAATCTCTGCTGTGTTTTGCAGGGGGGGAGCATTGGAATTCGCATCGAGTGGGACTGTGACCTGGATGGCCCCATGGCCCGGTGCCTGCCTCAGTACTCCTTCAGCCTGCAGGACAGGAGGTACAATTTCAGGTGATGATGCTGAGACTGTGGGCGGGACCCTTCCTTGCTAATCACTTGAGAACTCAGTTTTCCTGTCGGGTGCTCTGGAAGGAGCAGCAGGAGCAAGGGGACGTGGTAACGAGACACAGGTTCTGTCAGTCCCGGGGTGCCATGGTAGTTCCCGTACCCTGCAGCTCAGCTCTGTTTGGAGCTGTGCAAGGCATTACCTGCCTGAGGACCGGGACCTGAGGCTGTCCATGCCTGTGCTGACCCTGAACTGGATGCACTGGGAGCTGCATGCTCCCAGTGGCCCCAGGCTGGGTGCTGAGTGGACACTGGTGCCCCGCTGCTGATGCCAAGTTAGAGAGTCACGGCAGCACGTGCATCACCTGCGTCCCAGCGGCTGGAGGACATGAGGTGCACGTGGCACGTGGTGACCCTGTCAGTCATACAGCACTGGGAGCCCTCTTCCCTCCCTGCCCATGCAGAGCTGCTGTGGCTTTCTGAGCCTTGTCTGTGTCTCCCACAGAACCGCCTCCTACTACTGGGACTCCCAGCGTCGGCTCTACCGGAACCTGCTGAAGCTCTACGGCATCCGCTTCGACATCTCCGTGCACGGCCAGGTACCATCTCCTCCGCACACCCCGTATGTGCGGTCCCGGTGGCCTTGTCACCAGGGCTGACCTCTTGCACCGCTCCCTGCTGCTCACTCCTGCAGCCAGCCCCACGGCTTCCTGCTGGCCTCGCTTCTCCCCACCCTGATGAGCTCTTCACCTCTTTCCAGAGTTTTCCAAGAGGAAAAAAGGGTCTCTCCCATTTGAAGAGAAACTTCTTGGTAACGCCCTGAGCAGGGAGGCTTCCCTTGCTGAGGTTGTGACATTGGTGTTGAGAAGTGCTGGGCCCTGTAGGCAAGGTGAGCTTGTCCGGGCTGTGGGCATCTCTGAGGGTCTCGTGGTGGGAAAACCCTGGCAAAGATCAACCTGAACTTTTCCAAACCAGGACAATTAATCCCTCCTTGATTTACCCTTGGGGAGAAAAGGCTTGGGCATGATTGTGGCTGGCGCTGCTCTGTGCAGTATCTCTGATAAACTCAGTACTCGCCTGTGCAAGATGGAGCCTGTGCTGAGAGGACTTGTCACCCCAAGACATCTGCAGCTGGTCTGTTGTGCTTAGCAGTGGCCCTGTCACCTGAAGAGGGTGAAGCAGGCAGTGCTGGACAGGGTGTACCTCTTCTGGGTAGTGAGACCAGGCCTGGGAGGTGTGGAGTGGGAGGGAATAGCCCAGAGAGGGACAGGAACCTGAAATGTTTCCTCAGGATACCAGACTCATCCGAACAGAGGGGGACACATCACATCAGGGCTGTGTTTGCTGTTCCTGGGGTGTAGTTTCATGGGTGGCAGCTGCTGGGGACCTGCAGCAAGAGGTGGGTCACAGTAACTTCTGCTGCCACTTAGGCACAAGCTGCCTCAATCCCTTCTCTGGCAGCCAAAGGGGTTTCAAGTCAGGGATCCTACAGCTGAGCACAGCAAAATCACCCCGCTTTCCTCCAGCACCTCCCTGGCTTTAAGCACGCTGCCCACTGGGGCTTGTCCCGCAGTCCTCTCGCCGCTTTCCACCCCCTGACCTCCCCCCTCCACCCACTGTTTTCCACCAGGCTGGGAAGTTCAGCATAATTCCTGCTGCCGTGAACTTCGGCACCGGCATCGCCTTCTTTGGCGCCGTGAGTACTCCAAGATACGCTCTTTTCCTCTGGTCCATGGGTTGGGATTTGCCCCCCTTGGCTGTTGGGCACAAGGCTTCCCCAGCCAGCCCAGGAGGGGAGATGCTCGGGCAGGGTGTGAGCTCCCATTTCCCTCTTTGGGATTGTTGGCAGTAACGGCGCTGCCAGATCAGGGATCCTGAGCACGCCCGGGGCTCATCTGATGGAGGGCGGGTGTTTGTGCTGACCCCGGGCAGGCACGGCGCTGGGGTGTCGCTGGCTGGGCTGGCCCAGCTGCCTCAGCCAGTAGGACATGGCATTGCCATCACTGAGACTGGGCAGCCCCTTGTAGAGTTCTTCCCTTTCGGCAGAGTGATGGGGAGCCTGGGGTCCCCCACCCACCCCCTCTTTCCTCCCAGACGTGCGCATCCCAGTCCCTTCCATGGCTGTCGCAGCAGCTCTTTGCTGGACCAGCCCTCACCCTGCCTCCGTGCCTTGCAGCCCAGATGATCGCATCTAACCTGCTGTGCAGCTCAGGGGAGCAGGTTGGGTCAAAGAAGAGCTGGTGGAGCTGCCTGGGTGGCCCTGGTCAGACACAGGTCAGGCTGGCTGCCCCAGCACTGGCCAGGCGCTGAGGTTCAGCCCACAGCTGGCTGCAGGACTTGGTGGGAGCCTGAGCAGAGGACCTGGCACTGCTCCTGCTGGAGTTTCACTGCTGACTGCCCCGCTGCGCTTGTCTGTCTCCAGGTCACTGTGGTCTGTGACCTGGTTCTGCTCTACCTGGATGCCAAGGCTGACATCTATTGGAAGGAAAAGTTCGAGGAGGTAAGGATGGGGCCACTTGGGAGAGATGAGGTTGGAGTGAAATTTTGCAAGTAGATTTCATTATTTTCTACCCCTTGGTTAAAACTCATTTCACAAGATCTGGGAAAACCCCCGTGAAGCAGTTCTGAGTCCCTGGCTCTTGACTGGTCTGAACTAAACCCAGCAGAGATTAAACACTCTCCAGTTCAATGACAACAGGTGGCAGAGTGGAGAGAGGAATGCAGATGGTGCCCGGGCTGCCGGGAGAGCAGCAGCACGACCTCAGCTCCTGTTAGACACCAAGGAGTCCCCAGGGGGACCTTACCATAGAAACCTGACCCAGCTCCACATCTGTTCACCCCTTCCCAAGCTGAATCTGGCCAACAGGCTGTGTGGAGAGAGGGCAGCTCCTGGGCACGTGCCCTAGTGCGGTGTTGGTGCTGATGCTGCAGCTCAGGGATGGGTTTTCTTGCTATCTGATTCCCACTTTGGCACTGCCCAGCCCACTGGTGAACTGGGGTGTGAACTGGGGGGTGGACACCCTCATGGAGCATGAGTGACCAGCCCCAGCTCTGGGTCATCATTGGATTTATCTGGCCAAAACCACTGAGGACAGAGATCCCCCAGCTCCCAGTGAACCACCCCGGGGCTGCACCATCCTACTGGGAGAAAAAAAGCTGGTCCTGATGCCTGATCTCGAGTCACAAGTGGACTGAAGGTCTCAGATGGTGAATCTGGGCAGGTGGGACCGAGCAGAGCAGCACAGGACCCCCTGGCTGGGCTGTCCCCTTGTCTCTTCAGACCTACTAAGATGCCTCTGTTCATTTTGCAGGCAAAACCCCCTAAAGGTAAGACTGAGGCTGCATCTTAGGAGTGTCAGGAACTCTCTGCCACAAGCACCCTTCACTCCAGAGAAACCTCCAGGTAGATGCGATGGGGGCACGGCTGTGGCCCAGGTGGAGATGGCCGAGTTCTCCTGGCAGTGCTGGGGTTAGGGTCTGCCTTTCCTGGAGAAACATTTGCACCCTCAGAAGTCCTGGGCTCCTGGAGCACAAAACCATCCAATGTGCAGCTCTAGGTGTGGGCCGGAGGGTGAGGGAGCAGAGCCGTGCTGCGGAGCTGCTCCGGGAACTGGAGCTTGCTGGGAAGCGACTGGCTCGTGTTCAGCACAAGAGGCTTAAAGCACTTTGCTCTTCTTCATGTTCCCTTGGGCCTTGATTTCCCATGAAAAGCAGGGATGGAACCCAATAAAGCTGTTGAGAAAGCAGGAGGTGGCTCTGCTCTGTCTCGGGCTGCAGAGGGTTTGTGGTGCTGCTGCTTTTAGCCAGAGTGTAAAAGCTGCCCAGATCCTGGGAACCCCCCTGGCAGTCGCAGGGCTGCACCCCTCTCAGCCTCAGCCGTGCCCTGGGAGGGTTTAAGAGCCGAGCTTAAGGCAGGAGCCCCAGGCTGGTAGCTGCTGGGGTGTGCAGTGCCCCCCGCACCCCCTGCTTCCTGCCAGGGCTGGCGCTGGGTGGGGACAAGCGCAGCCCTGGGCTGAGCCTGAGCCTTTTGGGGGTGTTGAGCCCTGTGCTCCCACCTCCCCCAGGCTGGGTCGGCCCGGTGCAGGGCACAGACCCATCCATGCCTCTGGGGTGCTCTGGGAACCCCGCAAGCTGCTGAGCTGCCTGGCTCAAAAGCGCCGCACGTGGAGATGCAGCTGGGGGTCAGAGCACCGTTTAATGCTCCCCGGTTGTGTGGGATGAGGGGAGGGTCCTGCAGCATCACCCCTCCACAGCTGCCAGCACCCTTGTGCCCCCCTGTCCCGGCTGTCCCCTGGTGCCCTCCTTGAAGGGCTGCAGGTAGAACTGTGCTGCCAGCTGCCTGGTCATGGTCCTCAGCGTGAGGAAGGCGGCCGGGATCTCGGCCAGGAGGAAGGCCAGGAAGAGGCTGTGCACAGCCATCTCCAGCGGCAGGAGGATGATGTGGCCGTCTGTCAGCAGGAAGAGCAGGAGCGGGAGCTGGATCAGAAAGGAGAGCAGGAGGAACCCGGCCAGCTCGGGCACCTGCGGGAGCAGAGCTTGCTGAGGGGGGGGTGGGAGGAGCTGCTCTGCCCCCAGAGCTCCCTGCATCGACCCCTGCTGGCTCCCGGCCTGGCCCTGCCAGTGGAACTGGGACTGGATGTGGTGGGATCCTGTCAATCCCAGTGCTGGAGCACCACGCTCACAGCACAGGGAGGGAGACAGCAGGAGAGCGAGTGGGTCACCTTCATCCCCTGCCTCCAGCTCCTGCCTGCACCCACGATTCCCTCCCAGCACAGGTGGGGACGGGCACCCAGGGACATCCAGCATAGCTTCAGGTCTCCAGGCAGGGCTATCCCTCACCGACCACAGGGCACAGACAGTGCTTACCTTCTCCTGCAGGTTGCCCACGTAGCCCAGGTAGAGACGGGAGCCCTCGGCCAGTGAGAGGACGAGGAAGGCAGTGACCAGCAGGAACTGGTAGTGCCAAGGCAGCAGGTGGTACTGTAACAGGGGTACAGCCTTGTCCCCTGTGCCCCATCTCCTGCACCCCATGCCCAGCTCTCCATGCCCAGTTTCCCAGCACCTGCTCTGCAGGTCCAGCTCCCTGTGAGCCCACACTCCTCCCCATGCCCAGCTCCCTGTGCTCCGTGCCTCGTGCCCTCCTCCCTAAGCCCAGCTCCCCATGATCTGCCAGCTCCCACCCATGCTGGTGCCCAGCCCTGCTCACTCTGCCCTCCCAGTTTAACCTCCCCTGCCTGGCAAGTTCAGTGGTTGATCTCATGATTGCTATTTCTGGGAGCCAGAGTTCACAGAACCACAGACTTGCTCAGGTTGGAAAAGACCTTCAAGATCACCAAGTCCAACCTCAAGACAAGATGGTCTTCAGTTGGGCCATCTTGTCTTGTGGGGATGGGCATTTGCTCACGTGTGTGGGGACCCATCAATTCTGAAGAGGCTCTCTCTTGGCTCTGCCCTGCTCAGTGTGGCCCCTCCATGCCCAGGGCCGTTGGGCAGGAGCAGGCTCACCCCCCCCCCCACCACCATATGCCCCTCGGGATTGGTACCTTCAGCTGCAGCATCATCCCTTCAGCCAGGCACCAGACTGGGAAGTAGTAGACGTTGAAGTAGAGCATCATCTGGAGGGGCAGGCTGGCCAGCACCTCGTGGGCTAGGCAGGGCGGGCAGGGGTGGGCAGGGTGCGCAGCACCCCCGGTGTCTCCCTGCCCAGAGGGACCCCCCTGCCTGGCAGCTGGCACAGGGAAGAGTGCTGGCCCCTGTCCTGGGGGGGGGGGGGGGGGGGGGGGGGTTGGGCCGGGGGGGGGGGGGGGGGGGGGCCCCCAGGGGGGGGGGGGGGTCCCTTTGGGTGCTGACCCCCCCCTCCCCCCCAGGTTCACCGGGAGCTGAGCAAGTGCCTGCGGCAGTCGAGCTGCTGCCTGCGCGGCCCCCCCGGGCCCCCCCTCGGCCCCCTCAAACCCTCGGCCGCGCGCAGCAACGCCCGGTACTACACGGGCACCCAGGTGGGGCCCCCCCCGGGGCCCCCGGACCCCAACAGGGGCCCCCCAACCCCCCCCCGCCCCCCCGCCCCCCCCCACGGCCCCCGCGCCCCCCCCCCGCGGCCCCCC
>JANIJG010011855.1:0-19771 GCA_024611175.1 Megaceryle torquata | reverse complement strand
TCTTCAATTCACCAGCCTCCAGGTGTTCCACCTTTGGAAGTCACAGTGTTGACACTATCCTGGAAGAAAGAGCATGTGGTCCAGCTCCTAACAGTAATTCCTGGTAGTCTTCATCTTTTCTGGATGAGCATTTTGTCTTGGCTTCATTGTGTCACTTTTTATCCCACCTGCTCTGCCTTTCTCTTGCCTTTCTGCTCCATACTTTCTTACTGCACTTTTGTTCATAACCCATGGTTTGAAAACCCACATCATCTCCTTCCTGCATACTTCACTCCACTTAACCAGACCATTTTCTCTCTTGGATATTCTTTATCCACCACCTGTTTGCTTTTCTCAGACTCTTCCGGTGCAGCATCCATGCTTCTCTCCCCCTTCTGAAGGATGTACAGGAGTCTTGGTGGTGGGGAAACTGCATCCCACCCCTTCTTCCCAAAGCATGGAGGCATTGTGCTGGCCTCTGTGCTCAGTACTGGATGCTCTTGTGGACTGGTGATGGGCAGTGCGACATTCAGGTGTGCTCCCCGGCAGTCCAACACCCCTGTCTCACCCCAGGATGAGCATCAATGATTAGCAATAATGACTTCTGCCAAATTCCCCTTTACTTTCAATGACAGTGATGTCTGTCAACAGGCAGTTAGCATTTTCCTCCATGCAGCGAGCAGGAATAAAGAGGCATTATGTGGATATGTGTGTGCACGAGGTGACCATTACCTTGAGGACTTCTAGAGCCAAACAGCATGAATTTTTATGGCTTGAGCCTGAAAGCTGGGCTGCCTGCTAGAGAACAGACACACGTCCCCTGTGGGTCAGCTGCAGGCGGGGAGCAAGCAGCTGCTGAGCTGTGAGTTACGAGTGCACGTGCAGCCATAGGGATGTATGGAGTGAATGTTTATGTGCTGAGTAGGAAATGTAATTCAGCAGGCTGTCAGCATGGCTGGGACCACACAGGGAGTAATGAGCATGTCTGTGGGTACTGTGCCACTACCCACAGCAGAGACCACTGTGGTGTGTGAATGTGAGCGTGTGCATGTGCTTAGAGCAGCCTGGATGTGTCTTTTGGCCTTTCAAGTTAATTGATTTAGGAAGTAGTTAGGCTTTTCCTCCATTAGCGAGGCAACTGTTGCTCCCTAGAGCTTACCCAGGGACACTTTCCAGTAACTGTTCGGATAACAATAAATGATGCATGAGTTAAAGATACTATATGAATAAGGAGAGGTTGGATAATAAACAGGAATTATACGAAGGGAAAATAAAATCCCTAATTCAATTCATAGAATTTAAATCCTCTGTATAAAAGTTAGAAAGCTGGACCCTTTAAGAACTGGCCATTTTTAAGAAGCATCAGAAATTCATCTCATCTATCTTTTCTTAAAAATCCATTACAATGGTAGTTCAGCCAAGGCATGACTTTGCTGTTGACAACATATAGGAATGTGAGCAGTATCACTTTGGATAGACTCAAGAGGCCCATAGCATCTCTCAACATCTCCTGCATGCCAGAAGCCACTGGAGCCCTCTCAGATAGGTGCACCTGTCAGCAAAGACAGAGGGAGGGAGCATGTGCCCTCATGCAGGGAGAAGCCATCACTGTGGGAGGACCCACATACCTCAAGCCAGGCTCTCTGAACACCAGGCCATTCTTGGTCCCCTGTATGTGTCCTGAAGAGGTGAATTTCCTATGTGCACTTAGGATTTCCTCTAGCAGCTATATCAGAAGTTTGTATTGTAGGAGAAACCAGCCCCAAATCAACACACAACTACAGAATATGCCCCCAGGCATACCAGAACCACGGCATGGAAATCCCAGCAGAAATGTCTATAGGAACACCCTGCATGCCTCTCTGGCTCCCCTAAACCACACAATACAGACAGTAAAGACCATGGCAAGTACACAGAAATCCAGAGATGGGAATTGATGGTTATGCTGCACTAGAAACAGAAAGATTAAACTATCAAAAAGTGTCTCTTGTTTCCTCCTTCAATCTCATGCAGAACCCTTCTTTACAGGGGGGCAAAAGAAGGAAAGACTGGAAAAACATACACATTTACTAGTACCTCTGGAGCTGTAATCTTAAGGTCCAGCAGTTCAGACCCCTTGCTTTAGATTGTTAAAGTAACTCTACCTGCAATTAAAATAGATAGTGTCATATGGCTGCTGGACACTAAGGTCGTGTTTGCATGATATACGTGTTCTGCTTTGTCTTACTTTCCTTGTTACAATGCACAAGTTACTTCTCATGGAAGTGTTAACTTCAGCAATCTTGGTGTCATCCAGAAATGGTGTGACAGTGGGGGAAAAAAAATGAGGCCCTGTCCCTCAGAAAACCTTCAGGGCCAGAGACTGAAGTGTCTGATCAGCCTCTGAGGGATGCTTCTTTCTCATGCAAGCTCAGCTGGCCTGCAAAACAGAAGGAACCTCCCCTGTCACTTATTTCTTACTCCACTTCTTTGCAGCTGCTAAGACGACAGCCCTGCTCCTGCAAACCTGAGGGCATCTGCCAGAGCAATGTCAAGAAGGAATTAATTATGGTGACAGTAATTCTCATCACCATATGGTGGTCAGACCTGCTCAGGAAGGGAGAACACCACTATTTTTCTCACCTTTCACCCCAGGAGAAGCTTCATTTCTGGATAGTTCATGACAGGGTGATAATAAGTGTAGAGTCTCTCCTTGTGCATAGCCCTTCCTCCTCAGCCCGTAACATTAGGCTGCTGCTTTCTCACCCACTGGGTGCTAAGATTTCTCAACACCTCATTCAGGAGAGCAACATCACAAGTAGACCGGTAGCTCTTGCAGTCCCTGCCTAGGAGGACCTTGCATTGCTCTTCCTCTCTCCTCCACTGTTGTATCAACACTCTATCCTGCTGTCCTCTCCCTGGATGACTTGAAACTCAGCTCCTCAGACAGCCTGCAAGAAATCTTCACTGTGGCCAGGGATGCTCTCCCAGATTGTGGCTATGAACTAGCCCCTGACAACACAACTGGTCTTTGCCTGAGCAATCCATTTCAGGGAGTGGGAGAGACTTTACTGGCTGCTTGAATTGTACGGTGCCACAATCTCCATAAATTCATCCTAAATTTTGGAAGAGCAGGAAGTTTATTCTTCTACTATATCATGGTCTGCCACATGCTGGTTTTACTAACCTGCTTTCCTGTGCTCCAGCTAGCCCAAGATCCCCCTTCTAATTACTCCCTCATTATCTCATAACTTGCAGCTCAGGGGTTTTCTGAGCAGAAAGGCATGTTTTTCTTGTGTTTAATAGCCCCAGGAGTCTTCTTCCATGAGTTTGTCCAAATGTTTTTCTGAACCATGTAAACATAAACCCATGGCATACTGTGGCAAGTAGTTCCCCAGGTTAATGGTACATTGTATTAGGAATTGCTCCCCATTGCTTTGAACATCCAGCATGCTAGCTTCAGCTGGTGCCCCTCTATTCTTATAGGACAACAGCTAGGGAATGGATGTTCCTTGCTTGCCCTCTCTGTAACCGCTTCTGATTTTGTAGACCTCTATCAAAAACTATCCAGCAAATTCTCAGCTGCAGAATTCAGCCCTTCTCAGGCAGGATGCATTGATTCATGCCAGCTGGGGTCCTGGCCCTCCATCCTTACTGATGCAGGATGACCTTTAAAAACTAGATAGATAAGCTTTGTGAAAACACTTTGTGTAGTGAAGGTCAGTGTGAATCTCAAGCATTTCCTGCTCCTGCAACACATACACTGCTACAGTTTTCAGCTAAAAAAAAAATCTTTTTGAGACAAAACCAGCAAGACAAAGCAGTCATGAATCCACTGACCAACAGCTTGTTACAGAAAAAATTGTTCCATGGTATTCAAGAGATGTCTCGAATGAGATGATCAGAGTAGTTTAGGCTTAATACAGCTTTACATCATTAACAGTTAATGTCGGGCCAGAACAGTAGAGTAAGCTGTAATTATTGCTAGTCAGATAGTCTGCAATGGCCAAGGAAAAAAATAATCACTAAAGGCAAGATGAGATTAAAGTGAGGTGACAATGTCTGAGTGTTCATTTTTCTAAAAATTGTGGATTTACTTGGCAGTGCTCACAGCCCATTTATTCACTAATACTCACAAGAGGAAGGATAATCCTTTTCCTTCACCAACCTGTTTATAGCAAGCCATCCCCCTTCCTTAACCTCAGCTTGAGTGTGGGCACACAAAGCATCAGGCACACATCAGGAAGGGACTAGCCTTCTGCTTCACGGGTGGTGCCAGGATTCCAGGATGTGGAAGTTCATTTCTCACCAGGGCATGACTCCTCAGTCTTCTTCAACCCAAAGGAAAGAGGGAACAAGACATAGCAAAAACATAAGATAAGCAAGGAGGAAGAGGTGTTGTATCTCCCTCCTAGCACCCCAAGCCTGTTGGACATGGTGCCACAAGCCCCTTGCCAGGGAAACCCTCACCAAGCCACTGCAGGGGGCATTTGTGAGAAATGGTGTCCTGTGAGCTTCCCCCGAAGCACTGCACCTAACACAAAGCTGCAGATAGATGATGTCATTTGCTAGGAGGCATCACGGTAGGAGTAGGAGATCCTTTGTTATGGATGCTGAAGCTTGCCTTTGTTCTCTGGGGTGAAACCAGGAGGACAGATTCTGCCCTCTCACGTCCTAACACCGAAGCAGAGAAAATCAAGCTCCTCAGGCTGCCGGCTTGTGTAAGGTAGGGCTGATTCCCCTGCTACGGATGGTTCTGCCATGCAGGTACTTACACTGCTGGAGAACCAGTTACCCTGGGTACCAGGCTGGAGTCGATTTGCTGTGCCAACAACAGATGGAGGGTCCCTAACCCCTAGGTTAAACCTGACACATTTTTTGATTAAAGCAGTCTCTGAGCATGGCAGGTTTTTGTGCTAATGATAACTGCCACACACTTGAACAACATATTCCCCCCCCCCCTTTTCTTGCAACAGTCCTCATTTAGGAAATAAAAAGGAAATCTAAAGAGCTGAAAGCCTGCTGATCGTTAGCACCCGTGCCCCTCCACAAACCACCACATTGTCCAGCCTCCATGGTGACTGGTTGTACTGTGCCTAGCCATGCGCTTTTTTGTGCCAGAAGAAAGAGTCCAAAGGGGTAACAGCCCGTCTGCTGTATTTGCAAGGACAGCTTAGACAGCAAACTACAGAAACCTGGGACAGTCTGAGAGACAGCAGTGACATCCTGCAGCGTGGCTAACAGCAGGGAATACAGCCAGAGCATCCTGAGTGCAGCTGGGATTTTATCCCTCCAAGCTGATGAACCCAGGGGTGTACTGAAACCAATCAAGCTGCTTACATCAGAGAGCAGAAACATAAATCCTACTTGCAAGCATGGCCAAAGAGGGAGATGAAACATGGACCATCTCCACCTGGCTTGGTTCACCATGAGGGATTAGCGTTCCTCAGTCCCCTGCTCAGGGCTGAGATCCTTGCTTATAAACTACAAGCTGCTCACATTTCCTGTTGCTAGACAGTGTTTCCAAAGGTGGTCTCCAGTTCAGGGCAATTCACCTGCAAGGGATGCATTTATGTTTAGAAAGCTACCAAGCAGTTCTCTTTCCTGTCTCAGGAGCTTAAAAAACTCAGATCTTTAGTGCACTTTAAAGGGGCGCTAGAAAGACTGAGCCCATTTTTGAAAATGTGGGCTGTGATGCCAAAAAAGACTGAGGCTCTTGACAGGGATGCAAAGAGACACGTACTCTTCTAGGTAGGTGGATATTTGGCCTGGACTGACACTGTCCAATTGGCACTAGAAATAGAAGCTCTTACTTAGTACCTGCAGTTAAAACATCTGCTTCACCTCTTGGCCTCAGGACATTGAGCCCAAATTCAAGCACAGCTCTCAAAGGCAACTTAGACCTAAATACCTCTACAAGTAGTAGACAGAACTAGAATTTCTGAATGTACAGGGCATACACTACAATAATTTCTATTTCAAAAGCACAAACCTTTCAAAAATATCTTAAGACTGAGATATCCATCAGCAAGACATTTGTATGCATCCATATTTCTCTGACAGTTTTTTGCTCTCCAGCTTTAGCCATTAGGCAATCCTGGGATGTAACACACCATTAGGCTACAAAGTTCACACACAAGGGAACCTGTATGTTTACCTGTAAAGAGCTATATTGAGGCCCTTTTACCTCTTCACCAATGTAAAGTGGTAAAACTAAAGCACTGCTATCACCTCTTTCGGTTTTATCCCTTAATAAGAACCTGAATAGACAATAATTCTGGTATTAGTGTGCCCTTTTCAGTTTAGCTTCTGCAGCCTGTGAAGGGATTTTTGCTATACTGAAGAAATCCACACTCTCAGTCACTGGCACACTGGGATGGAAGAGCTCAGGGTGGGTGGGAGGTGGGCTGCAGGAAGGTAAAACCCTACATGAGTAGCTATACCTTAGTATCTGGTAAAACCACTGTGCATAGACAAGGCCTTAGTTTCAGTACAGGCTTATCTTCTCCAGCTGGGTGGTCTCCCAGGCCACACGTAGCCTCTAGTCTGACATTTGTAATACTGTTCTCAGACTTACCTCTTCTAACCCATCTGCCTCTATTGGTTCCCCTATGCTATGGCAGACTTCTTGATGTCCGCTGCTGCTCAGAAGAGCCTCTGGCCTGTTTCACTGAATGTCCAGCCCTCCTAAAACTTCAACCGTCTGAACCTATTTTTCTCACGAGTCTCTTCTTCCTTTCCTTCCCTTTACAGGGCTTTGAACCTACCAGGGACACGGGTGGAATGAGACATGCTATATACACTGAAATGCAAGTGCCCTTGAAGGGTTGGAGAACCAGGAATACCCAGGCTCCAGCCCCCAACTCACCTCCGTCTTTTTGTACCTTTGGGCTGAAAGCTTGGATCCCCCATCAGTTGCCAATGCAGTGATTGAAAGCTGCTTGGCGTTATTGCTCTTATTGTTTCACATTCCCCTCCTTGATGGCACATTAAATATTGTGCTGAACAAATGCCTTGGTGCATGCTGAAGCTGGCTTTCCCTCCCCACAGCCCCCTGCCAGACCTGCCTTTCAGGGTGCCAGATGTCACTCACTCTGCATCCTTCCTGTGAGATGCAGCAGCAAAGGAACACAGGCAGAAAGACAGAGAAAGGCATTTGGAGAGCTGGAGCGGCACCAAGGGAGTGAGGAATAGGAAGCACGAAGAGCTCTTCAAAGAGGAACATCAAAGCATCAGAGACGGGGAGAGAGCTGGGAATGACAGATCTGGTTTAAAGAACCATCTCTCCCCCAACTCTTACTATGTAAATTACTCCTGCTCTCTGGCTGCTGCTGTTGTGGAGGTAATTGCTAATATTTTTTGGAAGCACTTCCTCTGTGCCAAGTCCTTCTGCATACCTCTCGCAGTGGTGTTGGTGGCAGAGATGCTCCCCACTGTGTAGAAGCCATGTTGTCCATGGCACAACAGGCCAGCAAGCTCCTCCTTGGCATGGAGCAGCTGGACTGGTAAGGGTGGGAGGCCAGCAACCTGCTCTTTTGTTGGCCCATTCTCTGTCTGCCTTCCCCAGCTTCCAGGTCTTTTCCACAGGCTTCTCACTGTGCTGTTACCCTCAGTCCTCCTGTCCCATCTGCCAATGCTATTGCATTCTCTCCTTCCTGTTCTCCTCTGTACCAGTTCTCCTTCCACTTCCTGTTCCTCATTCTCCTTTTCTGGGGACTCCTTCACATCCTGGCCCCTTTCCACCTGCCTACCTGAATACAAATCTGCCAGGAATGTGCCTTCTTCCACAGCCTGAAGAGTACAGGAACGGATGCCAACCAGGGCTGGAGTCAGTAACATTAAAATGCAGAGGCCTAGGAAACCCTCCATGATTTCTTTTGTCAGGTTGACAGTACTTGAATCTCCCAATTGAAATGGAGACAGAACATAACACCCACTCCAGGACCAACGAGGTGAGTATTGCCTTTTGGACTCTCTCATTCAGCATGTTTCCCAAAGACAGAACTTCTTTCTTTTTGGAGGAGAGCTAAGCTAATGTCACTGCTTTGAAGGTAGCTAAGCCAAAGCCATTCGCAAGAGACCTCCCCTCTCCCTCTCTAGAAGACCTGACTCCAAGTCCAACCACAGATGTCCTCAGTGAGTCCCTCCTTTCTCTCCACCCACCCATTTTCCCCTCTTACAACTTCAGTGCCTTTTCTGAGAACCGTATACCTTCTCGCTTCCTCACAAGGGCATGTACCTATGATCCCTTCTCTGCCTTCCCCATCTCAAGCACCTCCAGGCTCAGCATGAACTCTTCTTCCCATCCCTCATCCTCCAGTTTCCCTTCATTGACTATTTCCTGTCCTGGGGAGGGCTAAGTGCAACTACAAGATAGAGGAGAAAAGCAGATGAGTATGTGGGGAGGATGGGAGGCAGGGGGTTATTACAGTAGATGGTAGGAAAACACATCTGCTTGTCTCTGTGAGTCTTCCCCACACTTGATTAAATAATCAGGGATAATGGCTCACCTCAGTCACCAAAGAAAGTAGTAAATTTGGATGCAGTGCCCTCCCAAGGGTTAAGATGTAACACATTTTCTTCGGAGGCTTCATCTAGCTCAGTGGAGGGAAAAAGGTCCTGAAATTCACCTTATGGGCTGAAAATGACCATGAGAAATTGCAGCCCAAAGGGTCAATTTTCCAGAAATATCTAAGTACCCAGGAACGGGGGCTCAAAATGAAAGTGTCTCTCGAGCCATCTCTTTCCTTCACTGCTGTGGTGTTATAATAAGGTGCTTTTTATGTAAGTGACCTATTTTCCAGGGAAGCCAGCTCTCCGAGTGGGGAATTGGAAAATGACTAGTGCAGCAGTTTCGTACTTTAATACGTTTTCGTTTTCCATGAGCAACAAGCAGCTACTGTACCCAGAGGATGGAGGAACTGTCTATGCTCATCAGGGGTGCTCCCTGGTGCCCAGCCTAAACTGGAGGCAGGAGGTGTGCCCACACTATGTGCTATGCAAACCCCTGCCAGGCAGAGCCCATCTCAGCTATTTTTCTGTAAAAGCCACTAACATGAGGCTGGGGGAAGACAGCAAGGAACCAAAAGTTGAATGGAGGCAGAGTGGTGAACTGGCTGTGGGCTTTGGGATGACTTGGGAAAGAGGGGCCATGACTGGTGGTGAGCACTGGCTGCTCATCATCGGCAGAGCAATGTGGCAAAGGAAGGTGGCCAGACATGCTGAATGTAAAATGGGGGGAACAGGGGTCTGTAAAAGGGCATGAGGTACAGGCACCTGACACCCCTGTAGCAAGCTGATCACCCAAAGAGACTGCTTGCTGGGAGACAGGTAGGTGTGCTTTAAGTTTGGTACAAGCCCAGATCATGGCTTTAGGGCATGGAAGGGATTGCTTTCCCAGCTCAAGGAAGTGATTCCTCAGGACCAACTCACTGCCCTCACCTCCCAGCAGACTTGTGCAACATGGGTGCCACTGCACATCAGAAACCAACCCTTTCATGTCCCATCTCCTAACTAAAAACTTCAAACACCGTCTGTGAAACAGCTGCATGGCACAAACAGTTGATGCTCACAGGGAAGATGAAGCCAAACTTAGGAGACTTGAGAAGCCCTGTCAAGGCTTGGGTCCATCCCATAACTGCTGCTAAGAAGGGAAGCACAAAGGGGAGGAATCAACACAAAGCATCTGTCACTTTGCAATGACCCTGGCTGTGGCACAGCTGTGACTACATTACCACACTTCCCCACATGATGCCCCTGCCCCCAGTGCGAGCACAGTGGACCCCCTTCACTTAGGAGAGGCCTTGTACAAGGAAAGAGGTCATGGCAGTCCCCCAGCATCACCCACCACCCCAGCATCACTCCCCTATGGCTATTGGAGAGGTGTGAAGCCCCTCCAAGATAAGGCTTGACCTTCCTTTGCCAGCTTCCTTGTGCAACCCCTGCAGGTCTGTGCCCGCTGCTGGCAGGTTGGCACAGGAGCAGCAGGAGATGGGGCACCCTGCTCCTCCCTACCATGTCAGCCAGGCAGGAGAGTGCAGTTAGATTTTGTCCAGCAGTGAAATAGTGCCAGCATTGTAATTCAGTGTACATCAAGGAGAAGGGGGGAGAAGTACATGTCTCTTTCCCAGAGGAGCTCCTTTCATATTCAGGCATACAGCATCGCAGCAGTTACACCCTGCTCACAAGCTAAGGGTTCTTCCTTTGCTAAAAACTCACATTTTTAAAAATTAAAAGCTGGGATTCTGGTATGAGAGATGCATTCACCAGGGACAAGTTTGAGCTCACCAAGCTGCTGTGAATCAGTAGACCCCTTTGCCCCAAGGCATCAAGAGAGATTAAAACCCATTAGTACACTAGAAAGACAACAGCGGTTTAATCAAAACATCTTGGGAGCAGCTTATGAATACTGTTAGCAGGCAATATTTTCTAGTGTATTTGACTCTCATTAACAAGAGCCTAACTTAAGCAGCTTCCTTTGGAGTTTTTGCTTTCTCAGACTTGAATTTGGTTTAATTGCTTGCACACAGGCCCAGTTGGCCACTTGCCACCTTCTGTTCCTCCTATATCCACTGCTGCAGTTCAAGATTCCTGATTTTTAGCCAGGATGCTGATTGTGGCCTCTCTTGTTTACTGGTTTCCTTCCCCTTATATTTGCAATTCTAAATAAGTTGAATATTTATTACCAACTTGTGATTTTGTACTGAGGACTGAGCTCCCCACAACACACACACCCAGGCAGGCTTCTTGGGTTGAGGGACACCTTCCTCTACTCTGCCTGTGGTTCCACAGGCAGTCCTTGGGTATTGCCAGGGCCAGGGATGGTACCTCTGGATTCACAGAGAGTAAAAGGTGTTTGTCCAAGAGAGAGACACAAAACAGCACTGTGTGCCCTAGCAGGCTCTGCAAGGATGCCCCTTCCCTCCTGGTCCTGATCGGCTTCTACCCCAGAGGTTTTGCATGCCACCACTGCTGTAAGGTACAAGCAGGCACACTGGGCCAGGGGCTGGTCCCTGCAGCCCACAGAGGGCACAGCACCATGGCTGGGATTGGTAGAGCTGGCAGCTGTGGCATGTTGTCCAAAAATACAGGTGCTTACTGACATCACACAGAGCAGGAGAGTGGAGAACAGGCTGTGGACTGAAGGAGGCTGTCACTGGAGAGGAAGATCCTTCATTTCCAGTGCCAGAGTAAGGGCTGCCTTTGCTCACTGGCCAAATACTTGCTGGTGACCTCTCCTCCTGGCTTAACTGATACCAGCTGCCTGCACCATGCACAGGGCAGGGAGCCATGCTGGCTCTTTCTGAGAGCAGGGGCAGGTAGGAAGGCAGGTTGATGTGATCAGGGATGGCCTCACAGGGGAACAAGGCTGGGAAATCCTTATCACTGGGCAGCTGCTTCCCTCATCCGCCATGCACAGCTGCAGAAAACAGCCCTGCTACGGTGCTGCAGCTTTCCAGTACAGCCATGCATGAAAGAAACTGGGCACCCCAAAAGGAAGCCACCACAGAGCAGCATCCAGCAAAGCAGAACCCACTCTTGCACTGTGTACCAGCTGATGGACATCTGATCTACACCCTTCTCCCTCCCCCACATCTGACAACCACAGAGGGACATCTCTGGACAGAGCATGTCTAAAACTGTGTTGTGGGAGGTTATTCTTACAGGGTGGAAGCAACCTTCCTCCAGTCCCTCATGTCCACAGGAAAGTGCACAAGCTAAAACTTCAGAATGAAAATATCTCTCTTTCTATAGGAAAACTAAAGAAACTTCCTCTTCCAGCACAAAAAAAACCCCAAAAAACAAAAACAAAAAAAAAAAAAACAAAAACAAAACAAAAAACCCACAAACCACCCAACCATCCTCCTACTCTCCAAAGAAAAGTAAACAGCATTCAGAGTAAAGTTGCTGAAAATGGAACCAAATACACTATCAGCCTTTTTCAGACAAAATTGCCATGATTTTCACACCACTAGGCTAATACCATCTCAAATTCATCCAATCTTTTTTTTTTTTTAAATAACGCAATCACGGAAAAGCTTCCATCAGTTCCCCAAGATGCTGTTTTACAGCCCTGATCTCACCACTGAGAAATTACCCTGTTCTTCAGCCTACATGTTGTTATGCTTTATTTCATTGCTCTAGTTAGTCCAGCTGCCAGATGTCCAACGCACTATCAGAGGGCTGCTCATTTATAGCACCTTCACATGCCACTGCGTGACTTCTGTGAAATATAGGGCTGAAGTTTAACCTACATGCCTGTAGCCCAGAGCTATTAAGAACAGGTTGCAGATTTATAATACCACACTTTTTCTACTTGCCACTGGCCCAAGGACTTAGCAGCTTTACCTGCACTGTTGTGACCCCCAAGACCCAGGTTGTTGCTCGTCCACGCTGCCTGACTCCCTGCTGAGCACTGGCAGGGATGGCTTTGGGTTCATTCAACTGGGACACAGAAAGAGCAGCAAGCTAGCAAGTGTGGAAGAACCCTTGTAGCTGCGACCTATGTCCCAGCAGGCCCGTCCTATCTCCTCATATAGAGGTATCAGAGCAACAGCACAGACTGAGGTCTGTACCTATCAGGCAGCAGGCACAGAGGAATTTTGGGTCAAACTACCCCCAGTGGGAACAGCACAGGGTTCATGTTTTGGGTTATTCCAAGACTGAGTTGGTCAATATAGTTTTGCAGATGGTTGCATGCTTTGGGTGACTAACAGCATGAAGAGCTTACGCTGACCTTCCTTCCCTGCCGAGAGGCTCACCAAGCCAAACACCTCTGCAGACAGGTCCAAGCTGCATGTCTCCATCCTCCTTGAAGTCACAAGAGTGTGAGAGGTTTGAGAGTCATAGAATGGTAGAGGTTCAAAGGGACCTCTGGGGATCATAGGGTCCAAATCCCCTGCCAGAGCAGGATCACCCAGGGCAGGCCACACAGGAACAAATCCAGGTGGGTTTTGAAAGTCTTCAGAGAAGGACACTCCACAGCCTCTCTGGACAGCCTGTTCCAGTGCTCTGTCACCCTCACAGTAAAGTTTCTCCTCATGTTGAGGTGGAACTTCCTGTGTTCTAGCTTGTGACCATTACCTCTCATCACAGGACACCACTGAAAAGAGATTGGCCCCTTCTACTTGCAACAGCCATGGACAGTCCACTTTGGAGCACTCCAGGAGATGGTGAATGTAAAGGGAAATCACACCTCTGACTCTGCTCATCAAAGAGGCTCTGGGTATTCAAGACTCTCATAGGATGCACTGAGCAACCTGCTTCCATCACCTGAGCTACAAATACCCTTTTCCTGTGCCTTGAAGCCTGACATGCTGTGGGAGAGGCTGATGACTGCACAGAAACCTAAGTCATCATACCAAGTTACAACATGCCTTCTGGCTCCTGCATTGGACCCCATTTTAAGAAGTCCTCATAATCCAGATAAGGGTTAAGTGCCTGCATAATAGTAATGCTCCTGAGGCCTTTGTACTTTCAGTCAGCATAAGGTTGGATAAAGTCTTAAGAAAGCTGCCTTTGTACCAGGTTGCATTTTCTTATCTCCCAAGGACCCATGCAGTGGGCAGTTCAGTCATCCAGAGCTCCGGTTGTGAGTCAGGGCACACATGTAGTATTGTATAGTAGAAAAGAAAAAATGTTGCCTGTGTCCAAAACACACTTAATTAATCCCAGTGTAGAAGATCAGGACACAGGAGTGGTGGATCCCAGATTACAATGTGGCATGCCTCAGCACTCATAAAACCCACCTGAGCTTCTGGAGTGGCTTGTAGGGTACAGCATGCTGTTTGCCTGCATGTACCATCCAGGCCCACTGTGCAAGGTAGCACTGGCTTTGCAGATGATCCTGAACTGCTTGCAAAACTCCAGTGGCCTTAGAGGCTGGAATTAGCTGCCCCTGTCTTACAGCACAAAGCATTTTGTCTAAGAATTAGGGGTGGCATGAGGAACATCAAAATGCACACAAGAGCTCAGCTCCTTGGAGGCACCATCTAGTTTTATTGCTTGGCTGCAGCTCCTGTGCTAGTGGGACAACTCCACCCTGAAGACCTCTTCTCCTAATGAGCAAAGCCTTCTGCACATTTCACAGATCCACCACATATAAACAAGTAGGTCATTCCTGTAATCTCTTCAACTGGGTATTAAAAAGCTTGTCCAAATTTAAGCCTGGGGTGTGTCAGCCTTATTACTCCCAAGGGCTTCTGTTGTGTCTGGCAGAGGCAACACAAAGACTACTGAGGTTAATGAGAGCATTTCCAATGACTGGTGGGTGCCCTGCATCATCCTTTCCCCAACTGTCTGGTCAAAATGCACCTGCAACAGAGCCCAACCACCCCAGTCCCAAACTGGGAATTGTGGAACTGAGTACTAGACAAGCAGGCTGGGTTGTTTTTTTTGGTTTGGTTTTTTTTTTTTTTTTTTTTTGGGGGGGGGGGGGGTTTTTTTTTGTTTGTTTTTTTGCTTGTTGTTTTGGTTTTGTTTGTTTGTTTTGTTTTTCTTTCTTCCCCAAGTGCAGAGCTTTCTGAGTCCACAATGACAAACTCCCAGGCTGCTGCCAGGAAGACAGAGAATTTTCTGAAATAAATACTGCCTGGCATTTATCTGCAAAGACCCTGATTTTATCAGAGAATATAGATGTGTGTGAATGTGCAGTGAGTGATGGCACGTGAGAGTGAGAGGGCACTTTGTTTGCAGCCCAGCCTCTGGAAACCGGAGCTGACTCCAGCTCAATATTGCACAGCAAATTGAAGGTGCTTGTTGCACACAATGCAATAATTGTATCTGTGTCTAAATGAACTCAGCAATCACTCTAGGATATAGTTATTATTATGGTTAACAGGAAGCTAACACCAGTTACTGCTCCAAAATGTACTTTCCTTGTCTCCTGATTGGATACCATCATTCTCTTGCTCCTAACAGTGATTGCTTTCCACAGCCTCCATCCATTTTCCTTCCAACAAATACAGCTGCCTTGGTTTTTGACTCCTTCCTCATTGTATTGATTGAGCTCACATTTCTCTCCCTCCAACCCACAGGCACCCATAGCCTCCAAAGTGTGAAACCCAGGCCAAAAAATCAAAACAGTAGATTTTCACCAGGCAAATGTACACCCAGATGCTGTCACTCAAACACAGGGGACATCACAACACTGTGGGTAGATGCCACTCATCAAAACCCATTTACAACCAGTAAATACTTATATGTCAAGAATGAGCTCAGAACAGTTTTTCCAACGTAAATTCCTCTCCTTGGCATTTGAAATGATACTGCTGTAAAATTGTCTATTGTGGTCTACTGACAGAGTCCAGAGATTTGCCTGCTTTACCATTCTTCCCCAACACCTAGGTCAGTATTAATGTCACCCCTTACTGAAGAGGACAGCGGAGTGGCTTACTATGGGATGCAGAACCAGTTGGTGTTGTAAACCCTGGCCCTCATTTTCCCCAAACATAAAGCCTCACTTTCTACTTTCAAGCGTTCACTTTAAAATACAACAGCTCTCTTAAGAAAACAACAGTTAGAGATCTCAGAAATCAACATAAAATGCTTTTCATGCTCTGGCTGAAATTCTCCTCTGAGGTATACACTGATCCTGGCTTCACCTTAAACAATATATACATTTCCATAAATGTTGCTATTCATCTCAGAGGTGCAGATAGCTGCTTGAAGAGCAGTTGACATTTTTTGCTCCATTATGGAGCAACTCCAGCATGGCTGACACAAGTCCAGAAGGTGAGCAGGCACTTTGGCTGGTCACAGTCTCTGCCCTCCCCCTTAAATGTGCATGTGGAGCTGATGTGAGGCAGAAAGGGAGCTGGCTTGGGCATTCACTCCCATGGCCCATGATCAGAGGGCAGTTTAGGACATGGACACCCCTGTCTCTGGGGCTGAAGAAGAGAAAGGCAAGGAGAACCCAGCCCTATAATCGTCGACCTACATACTGGGTCTGCTGTCCCTGGGTGCCACTTCTGCACTCTTCCTGCAAGGTTTAGAAAGCCAGCAGAGAGTAAGGGAGGATAACCGCCCTTCCTGCCTCCCCACCAGCAGCTGGCTCCACACACACATGCGGGGAGCACCCACATGTCTGGGGTGTACAAACAGGGCACCCGCTTCCCCATTATTTCAGGCACAGTTAGGCAGGTGCCCAGGTGGGTCCCTTCATAGCACACATGGGTAGGATGTTGCAACAGACCAGGATGTGAAGCCATTTCAGTTAAGAAGTGTTTCTGAGCCCTTCCCAAAAGCACCAACTCTTTCTCTGTGTCTGTATAGCTGACATTACAGGCAAAACAGTCACACGGCACCGGAGCAGCTCGGAGCACAGCGGCCAGCAGCCTCAGTGCTTAGCAGGGCAGCCTGGCCGAGCCTGCCAAGGGAGAACCTCAGGCTCTTCCCCAGCCAGCCTCGCTACTGACAGTGCCTCAACGCCCTCTCTTGGCAGCTGCATTTGCATTTCTACATTTCCAACTCCGCTTGTAGGAATCACCAGCTCTTACTGTAAGAGATGGGCAGGGATGTTTGCCGGGGCCAGCAACGAGGACCCCAGAGAAACAGAGAAACAAATACAAAAACAGACAGCCAAGGGGTGGGAAGAGGCAAATGCATTTTCTGACAGCTGATGGCTAAGTGTTAGTAACAAAAGGAGGACACGGACCTGCATTTTCCCCTGCTTGGTGTGTGGGACAGAGCATTTGCACTTGTACAGTGCACAGGGCATTAGGCACCCACCAGTACCAGGCAGAGGGGCTGTGCGGTACATGCTCAGTAATGAAAAATTCGACCCTTTCAGCTGGTTAGGGAGGCCCCGAGGGAAACATCAACAAAGGGGGAGCACTTTTGTTTGTCCTAAAAATCAGGGAAGGGTTTCATAAGCTGCTTCCCATGCAAAGCAGAGCTGGTGCACCGTGGTACTGGTTAACTTACCCGCTGAAGCAAGTCTGCATGCTACAATTAAAACCCCAGGTTGTCCGAGCAAAACCGTACTACTGCCTGAGCTGGGATGTGCTGGCCACTGGGGCAAGAGCTTGCACAGCTGCTCACCAGTGGCTGAGTTTCATCAGAGATTTTTCCTGGGCAGTTCCCCACAGGAACTACCTCTGGCTGGCAAGAGGTACAACTCATTAAAGTAACTTGCATCATCAGATCCCTCTGTCTGCTGGTGAGACAACCCCTTAGTGCCAGACAACCAAGTTGAGCAAGCAATGGCAAGGGCACAAAATAATTTGCACCAGCGTGATTTGTCTGACTGCATGGGATAGATATGCCACCAGCCAATTTGCTCACAGAAGCAGAAGGGAGACAGGCAGTAATGTCTGGAAAAACCCAAGTGCAGAGTGAGGCCAAGAGAGAAAAAGAATGAGAAAAGACTGCACATTGACAGATAAGGATTTTGGTAGTAGGGAAAGCAACTACTGTGTGTGTTACACCTACCTTACAGCATCATTGCAAGGCTTAATTAATCGGTAAAGACCCTAGGAAGGATAGGGGATACAGGAGACCAAGGCAATGGAACTGATCCTGCAACTACCACCACCCGCAATGAAAGTTGCCCTGAGGGGAAGGGCGGGGGAGATCATCTTATTTAGATCTGAGCAATGGCAACGGGCTTGAGTGATGCAGGAAGAAGAATTGCACCTTTACAACTCTCCTTAAGGAATCTTCTTCATCTGTCCATTTTGGGTACAAATTGGAGTAGAGAGAGCATTTTAACAGCAGCAATGAGATTGCTAAGAAAATAGATCTGTGAAAATTGATTTCTGAGCTCTCTGTTAGAGGTGGAAAAAAAAAAAGAATTATTTCAGGTTGTCCAGAAATGCAGATTTTCCAGTTTGCTTGCTGACACCCACCATGGAAAAAAAAAAGCAATGTGGGTTGGCTAAATCCTTGATTTGGACACAAAAATTCAATGCCAATTTTCAGGTTTTGTGTTTTGCTTTGTGCTTTTTAAAAAAGTATTTCACAATGGAATGTTATTTCAAAATGAAAAAGTGAAATGTTTTGTTTAGAAACTGTTGGAATAAAACATTTAGATTGAAAAAAGCCACCCTCCATTATTTAAGCCCAAACTATTTGTCGAACTTGACATGCATTTGCAAATTGATTCAGTTGCCCTGAAGATTGAGGACTTTTTTTTCCTTGCTGATAGCTGCTTCAGGGGGTGGATGGAAAATAGCCTGTTTCTTCCTTGGAGTTCATTTGTTATTGAAGCTCTTTAACTCAGCTGGAGTCAGAAACGTTCATCTTCACTGTAGGAACAACCAGGCTGCAAAATCAGCCTGGAGGGGAGAGGTGACAGAGGTGTATCACTCCAGCATGGCTCCTTGCACTACTCTCTGGCACAGGGAGGTCTGCAGCCCCTGCTTTTGTTCCGCTGTCCTAAACGTTCCATCTCATTACAAAATTTAGGACTGCACATGGAGACGTGTTGGGAAAGTCTCTGTGAGCCAGAGCTCCCTGGAAGTGCTGTTTTGCCACAATGGAGGCAAGAGCACATTGTTTCCAAATAAAATACCTCCTTCTCATATCAAGGGGGTCCAGGGCTCCCCTCGGCATAGGCTCCCTGTACCAATCCATTGCACTCAGCTGGGTATCTTTCTTTAGGAAAAGCAGCAGCAAGGTGTAAAACCCATCTGCAGGATGTGGCAATGCAGTCCCTCTGCCCTAAAGCCCCTGTGCATTGGGAGAGCAGTGGGGCAGCAACTCTCTTTATGGAAATGGTCTTCAGCACTTATCCAACATTTCTGTCATTTATCCTACTTTTATCCTTCTAATTAAGCTCCTTATTAAAGAAATTAATTCTCCAAACACAAAATTATTACCAACCAAAGGCTGTTTGGTGGAGTGTGGTAAATGAGTTGCAGAGCACTGTAACTTAATCCTGGTCCCTATGGATAAGGATTGTAAAAAAAAAAAAGAAAGATACTTCCCCTGCTGCTGGAGGGCTTTTTTTTTTTTTGCTGGGACAAAACAGCAGAGGACAAGGACAAAGAGAATCACAGAGGCCCTCCTCCCCTGGGAGGAGTGCTATGGAAGCCTCCAAACCTTATCCATCACAACACAGCACAGGCATCCTTATTTTATGAAGTGCTGTGTACAGGGTTTAACAATCTCAAAGTTTGAGGCTCCAAAGCCTGAGGGCCACTCTTCTGTACTAACATAAGAGCCATGAAAAAATAAGACAAAAGGCCATTCCTCCTCCAGAAAACATTTCTTCCTCTCCACACCTTTCTCAGTCCAGGCTGTCAGCTCTCCTAAACCTCACCCTGGTGATAGCTAAGAGGACCCAAATATTCTTTTGCTATTTGGAGGATTCCTTAATCACTTCTCCCTACAAATATACTGTTCCCAAGGGCAAGCTGTGATAAGCCCTACCCTTAATTCTGGCCTCCAACTAAAGAAAAGACGTGGGGAAGAAGCAGCAACACAAGGATGAGAAGCAGCTGTGGTGGACAAACAATCTATCTAGCATAAAGAAGAAATTCCCTTGTACTCTGACTGCCCTGCTTAGAACATCCTATGACTTGCCTGAGCAGCAAAAAAACATTTATAATATGGCAGGTGACAAACATAAGAAAACTCCTTTTCCCATCCTCACCATGATATCCATTGTGTGGTATTCACAGCACAAGAAGGATGTAGACCTATTGGAGCATGTCCAGAGGAGGGCCACCAAAAAGATCAGGGGAATGGAGCTCCTCTCATATGAAGACAGGCTGAGGGAGATGGGTCTGTTCAGTCTGGAGAAGAGAAGGCTCCAGGAGGGACCTTCCAGTACCTGAAGGGGGCCTACATGAAAGCAAGGGAAAGTCTATTC